>MASP02000166.1:60041-133118 GCA_001693025.2 Colletotrichum lindemuthianum | reverse complement strand
AAGATTAGAATTAATAAAGTAGATTAGGAGAAAATAGCTTTTCAGATATATTATAGCTTCTTCGAATAGGTAGTATATCCCTTCAGACTCACTAATACTCCCACTATATTTTAATAGTATATTAATAGCTACCTGTAATAGTTCCTAAATAACTTCATTATAGTATATATTAATAATATCCTTATTTACACTAGTAGCTTACGAAAGAAGTATAAGGAGAAGGTCCACTAGATACTTAGCTACCTTACTAATATAAATCTTAAGTTAGATTCTAAAAAGTGTAAATTCTTAATTATTATAGTTAAGTATATTAAATATATTATAATAACTAGAAAGAGCCTCTCTTATAATCCTAAGAAGTTAGAAACTATTACTAACTAGCTTCCCCCTAGTTTACTAAAAGGTATCTATAGTTTCCTTAAGTTTATAAACTACTATAAGGTCTTTATACCTTAGTATAGCATTATTATAAAGCCTTTAAACTACCTAATTTAGAAGTTAGTTCTTTTTAACTAGAGACTGAAGCAGCAGGAAGCCTTCCTTATACTAAAATAACTCTTTACTACAGAATCAGTCCTATAGATATTTAATCTTAACGCTCTAATAATAATAAAGATAGACTATTTAAAATATACTTTAAGAGGTATATTAACTTAAACTAATAAAATTAGAATAAGATATTTAGTAATTTTCCACTCCTAATATTTAACTTCTACAGAATTTAATTATCTAATTTA
This sequence comes from Colletotrichum lindemuthianum, assembly GCA_001693025.2. NCBI lineage: Eukaryota > Fungi > Ascomycota > Sordariomycetes > Glomerellales > Glomerellaceae > Colletotrichum > Colletotrichum lindemuthianum. The sequence continues at coordinate 132,381 of MASP02000166.1, read as the reverse complement.
TAATAAGAAACTCCTTACAGTACTAGAATATTTACAGACGTAGAGAGTAGAACTATAGAGTATTAAGAGGTTTAAAATCCTCACTAACTATAAAGACCTTAAATACTTTATAAAGAAATAATAGCTTACAGAGAGGTAGAGCCAGTAAGCAGAAAAGTTATTTTAATATAACTTTTACCTTAAATACTAACTAGACACCCAGATAGTAACTTCTAATATTCTCTCCTAGAGGGAATAGAATACTCCTAAAAGGTAGAATAATAAGAAGTAATAAAGATAAGTAATACAGATTATTCTAAATACTACTATCCCCACGGGGCTTTAGGTAAGATATATAAATATTACTAATACTTAGGTTTTCAAAAGAAAACTAAACCTATAAGAGATATAAAACTATACTACTAAAAGAGACTCCTTATACTAACAGATCTTCATAATAATCCAGCAGGGAGAATATAGCTTCCCTCCTAACCTCTATATTAAGATCTAGATTACTAAATATACTATTAATATACTAAGATAACTTACCTTTAGAGAGAGACTTTAGATACTAAATAGTAAAGAAAGTAATAATTCCCTTAATAAACTTAGAATTAAGCTAGTATAGAAGTTATATAATTCCTCCCCTATAGACTACTTAAAATATAATAATATACTAGAGATTATAAGCTAATAGTTCTACTAACTTAGCTAGTTATAAAATATCTACTAATTTATATATAACTATAATATATATAGAAGTATTTATATCTAGAGGCAGACTAAGAAGGGATTCCTGAAGTCCCTATTAGTATCTAACTAGTTACACTCTAATCTATTAATAGACTTTATTACTAACTTACCTCCCACAAAAAGATAAGGTAATTATTACCTCTAGGTTATTATTAATTAACTAAGTAAAGCTTCTATATTAGAGGAGATAGATATAATAGAGGTAGAAATATATATTTAGTAATTCCTTAGTTACTACTATAGGTTCTATAGAATATTATACTCTATTATAAGTAATAGAGGGTCTAACTAAGTAAGTTACTTCTGGAAAGAATTTTATAGGTTAATAGATATTATATACCTACTAAGTACTAGTTACTACTTACAGACTAATAGAATTACAGAATAGTATAACTAGAAGATCTAAGTAATTTTAAAAGTATTTACTTACTAGTCTTAAGATAACTAGAATAACCTACTATTTATTATATAATTAATTCTCTATAACTAGTAGTATAATATAATAGGAACTATATTTTTCTTTATAAATTATAAATATTATATTAACTCTATCCTAGTTATTAAGGAGTATATAGAACTACTTAATAGTAGTAAGGCTGCAGCCTACTAGCTAGTTGAGAGAATATAGTTAGTAATAATATATATCTATATAGAGATAGCTGCTATCCAGCAGAAGTTAGAAATTTAGATAAATAAAACCCAGTCCCCTATAGATCAGTACTAAATTAGTAATAAGGTATAGTTAAATATTTCTAACTATAAGTTACTAAAGCTAAGCTAAAAGCTAGCCTAACTATACTATAAGTATATAATAGTGAAAATCCTCTTACTATATATTATAAAGCTGGATACTCCAGAGTCTATTTACTTATAATTCTATATAAATTTACTCTAGAGAGCTACTACTAATTTACTACTTAGGTAGATTATAATTAATAGCTAGCTGCTGCTACTAATAGATAATAATAGGAAGGTTAAATAGCTAGTTAAAAGTATTCTTACTGTGAGGATACACTAAGTGGAGAGAGGATACTAATAAGAAACTCTTATTAAATAGGAAAGATATATAAACCCTATATAAAAGCCTATCGACATTATTATAGATATAGCAGCCCTAGAGTAGTATAAAGTAACATATAGGCTAATTATAGATAATAATAGAGATCCAGCCTATAGCTTCCAGCTGAGCAGCAGCTAGAGAGGAGGAAGGTAATATTATAGACTATATCTAGATATCCAGCTAGAGCTATACCTAGGTATCTAAAGCTAACCCCCTCCCTCAAGTGGAGCCCCAGTAAGCTCCATATAACACTATATATATAGACTTTTCCATACACTTATAAAGACTTCTCTTTTACTCCTTAGTTCTAAATAAACAGTATTTTACGCTACCTTCTAATTAAATAAGCTCAGGTCCAGCCCTTCACATAAAGCTACTTATATTACATAAATAAGCTTATTTACAGACCTAAACTTATTATACTAACTATCTCTAATAGAAAGATTCAGTCTCTAAAGATTCTCCAGATAATAAGATCTTATATAAATTAAATATAACTTTAAGAGTATAAAGATTTATTACCTACTTTAAAATTAAAAATATAGTAATCTAAATAATAAATATTATAGAAATAATAAGAGTTAATAATAATATAGGTTAACTTTAGATTATTCCTAATAATTACTAAATTTATAAATAACTTTTCGCAGAAAGACTTAAAACTAAACTACTAGAGTATATAAATTATATTTATAAGATCTTTTGAAAAGAAGAAAAAAAGTTTAAGTTCAGTAAGATCTATAGACTTAATTAAATAGAAATAGAAATACATAATAAATATATTGATAAATATCTTAAGAAAAGTTATATTAAATTTTTAATATTACTAGTAGGAAACTTAATTCTATTTATAGCTAAGAAAAATAGTAAGCTATAATTTTATATTAATTATTAATAACTTAATAATATAATAATTAAAAACTAATATTTATTACTATTTATATTAGAATTATAAAACGAACTTTATAAAACTAATTAGTTTACAGTTTTCAATCGTAAAGAAACTTATAACCTAATCTAAATTAAAGAAGGTAAAAAATAAAAAACTACTTTCAGAATAAAAAAAAGACTTTATGAATACCTTATAATACTTTTTAGACTTACTAATATATTTATAATATTCTAATTTATAATTAACTATATACTATATAAATACTTAAATATCTTTTATATAGTATATGTTAACAATATTCTTATCTACTTAAGAATACTTAAAGAATATAAGGAATATATTTATAAAATATTTTAGAAACTTTAGTAACCTAAACTACTAATTAAACTAGAGAAAAGTAAATTTTATATATAATAAGTAGAATATTTAGGATTTACTATTATACTAAATATAATTAAAATATTAACTAAGAAGATCTAGATAGTTAAGAATTAACTTAGACTGATAAATATTAACGAAATCTAAATTCTCCTTAGATTTACTAACTTTTACTGAAAATTCCTTAAAGATTATATAAAGAAAATAATTCTACTTACTAAATTTATATAAAAGAATACTAAGTTTAATTAGACTAATAGATAAGAAGAACTATTTCAGGATATTAAGAATTAGATTATCTTAGAATTTATTTTTATAATTCTAGATCCTAATAAACTATTTAAAGTTAAAACTAATACTTTAGACTATATAATAGGAGGATAATTAAAATAAAAAGATATAAAGGAATATTATATTTTTATATCTTCTATTTATATAAACTTAGTAAACTAGAATTTAACTATTAAATTTATAATAAGAAACTTATAGTTATTATTAAAATATTTTAAGAATAGAAACTATAACTCTTAGGAACTAAATATAAAATTTAGATTTATATTAACTATAAGAATCTTATATACTTTATAATATCTCAGAATCTTAATAAGTAATAAATTAGATAGTTAGAATTTCTTTTAGAATTTAACTTTTATATTATCTACTATAAAGAAATAGAAAATGGAAAAGCTAATATATTTAGTTAAAGACTAAACTATAATATCCTAATATTAGAAGAAATATAGATTATCCTAAGGTGCCCCCAGTTATAGGGATTATAATAGAATATATAGTTCCTACTATTATATTCCCCTGGTTATAGGTAGCTACATAAATTTAAGGACAATTTCAGTTATATCGTGAAGGATATAGAAGAATGACAAATTATAGAACACTTAGCTCTCAATCCTCTATTTTATCCTATCTTTAAGAGGTTTATAAAAATTCTTAATCTTATAATCTTAGTAGTTACTTTCAGCTATATATATTAAACCCTAACCTCACTGAGACTCTCGCTATATAGATTATTACTATAAAATCTTCCTCTACTGTAGGGTCAAATATCATAACTAGAAGTATAATTATCTATAATAATAGGTAATTTTATTACCATTTAAACTAATTATAAGTTAGTATTAATATTACAGCCAGCCTTAGGTCTAACAGAAGTAAGTCTATTAGTAGTAAGTTAAAACTATAATATATAGATAATAATACTATTATAATACTAATAAGATCAGATCTTTAGAGCTTACAGTAATTAGATATAAGTCTAATAAGAGGATTAAGAGATAAAACTAAGAGTATCTAAAAATAATTACAAAATCAATTACTAAAAAGCTATAAAAGTCTGACTTTAAGCAGACTTAAGTTTATCTTATATATAAATCCTAATTTTTAGGGATTAATATCTTAAAGTTAGTCTCTAGTATAGACTACCTTTAGTATATTAGTCTTAATATATAAACTGCTTATTACTAGTTAGTCCTTCTTATTATTATATAACTTATATTATAGTTCTTCTATATTAAGTGGAGTTCTCTGTATCCCTATATTATCTTATATATAAAAGTCCTGTAGCTGTCTGGATACTTTATGGGGCGTTCCCTAGACCTATAGTTCTAATAGATCGTGATAATTAGTATGAATGCTGTTACTAGGTAAAATTTACAGTTAGAACTACATATAGGGTAAAGAGCTTAGATACTACTATAGGTATAGAGTAAAAGTAACTAAATAGATTATCCTAAAAATAGATATAGATAGAAACCTTATATTTGTTCAGAAGCTACTTTTAATTACTTAATAAGTTGATACTAATATAATTAGAAGAATAATATATAAGATAATCAGAAATATTTATAGTATATTAGTATATAGATATTAAGAAGTTACTAAGATATTTAAAAGGATTTAATAATATTATAATAAAAGGGTTATAAGATAAAATATAATTAACATAATTAAGAATTTTGAAACTTACTTTAAAAGTAAGCCTAACTGATATAAGTTTTATAGTAACTTATAATTCCTACTAATATCTTAAAAGCTTTAGGAATTAATTTCCTTAGACTTTATTATTAAGCTACTAAAGTTATAGAAACTACTTACTAAAAATATACTATAATAATATTCTTATTATAATAGAATAATTTACTAAATATACTTACTTTATTCTCTATAAGGAATTAAATATAGTAAAAGATTTTATATATATTTTCCTCAGAATTATTATTAGCTAATATAGGCTACTATAGGAAATTATATCTAATAGAGATAAATTTTTTATATCTAAATTTTAGAAATTCCTAACTTTATAATTTAGAGTGAAATACTGTCTATTTACTACTTTCCACCTATAGACTAATAGTTAGACTGAATATATTAACTAAATCCTTAAAGTCTATTTTAGATATTATATTAACTACTAATAAGATAATTAAATTACTTTATTACTAATAGTCTAATTTATTTATAATAGTATAGTAAGAGAAAATACTAAAGAATTACTTTTCTACTTTAATTATAAATTTAACTTTACTATATATAGAGAATCTTAATAGGGAGAATAAATAGTAAAAATAATAGTAGATATCTTAAAATTTTATACTCTCTAGGATAAGCTTCTAAGAGAACTTAAATTCGTTAGGTAATAAATATATAAATATACTAATACTTTAAGAATTAGAGGATTAATCTTTAAGGAGAGAGATAGTATTTACCTTACTAGATAAAATATTAAAACTAAATAACTAAATAATAAATTAGATTTTAAGAAATTTAGATTTTTTGAAATTATTTATAAAATCTTAAATATTAATTATAAACTCTCACTACTAGATACTATAAGATATTATCTAATCTTTAATATTTTACTTCTTATATTAGTATTAAAAGGATCCTATATAAAGGATTATATTAAAGTTAATCTAGAATAAGAATATAAAGTTAAATAAATTATTAACTTTATTAATTAATAAGATAATATAGAAATATAATATTTTATGAAATAGAAAGAATATAGCTATATAGAAAATATATAGGAATTAGTATTTAATATCAGATATCTTAAAGAACTTTAAGAATACTAGGAATAATAAGTTAATAAATAAATTATAATACTTAAGATCTAGGTTAATAAACTAATTTATATTTAATACTTTTAACCTAAATATTAACTAGATAAAAGATCTTAAGGAAATAAAATATTTCTATATTTAGGAATATTATATCTTAAGAACTAAGAGTTACTAAAACTATCTACTAGGGAACTTAAACTAATAAAACCCTCTCTAATTCTAAATAAACCTTAATTAGCCCTATTAGGTATACTTAATAACTATAAATTATTTACTACCTAATACTTATAAGTATCTAATATTTATTCTAGAGAATTTTCTAGTATAAAGTTAATATTATCCTCTATATTTATTTCTTATATTCCTCTCTAGAAAGCTTCTAACTATTTCTTATAAACTTTTCTTTCTATTATATAAATTTATAATAAATAACTAGTAGTCTCAGTTATCTGAGACTATAACTATATAAATTAAGTATAAAGTTACAGAAGCTTTTTACTAACTTTCTCTTCCTTTTTATTCTACTTCTTCTACTAACAATTTAACTTTTATATTATATTAAGTGAGTAAGCTGAAAAAATAAAAACCTAGAAAACTTATAAGTAGAAACTATAAGTATCTTATTATAAGGTTTTTTAACTTTAATATATAAATAACACTTTGATAAATTTTTACTAAAATAATAAGTAACTTTTATATAAAAATACTAAGTGTAAGGTATATTAAGATTAATTGAATAATTTAATATAAACTCCAGCAAAATAGTATACTTATAATTCTTAACCTAGGTTTTAATAGATTTCTATTTAGAAATAGAATTTAATATAGTATTAGTAATAAAAAATAGAACGAAAGAAGGTATCCACACTTAGATAAAAATAAGCTACTTACTTATATTAATCTTAAGAATAAAACCTTGAGAGGGAGACTTAATATTATAATCTATTAGAACTATAAATCTAGAAAATATTCTGTAGGATATCTAAATAGCTATAGAATCTTTATATATAAGATAATATAAAGATATAGGAAATTTTACTTAATATAGAACAACTATAATATAAATTATACAATAATAAGAAAAATTAATTAGTAATAAGTATAAAAGGCTGGATCTAGGTTTATTTAACTGGAAGGTAGCGTAAATACTGTTTATTTAGAACTAAGGAGTAAAAGAGAAGCTTTTATGAGTGTGTGGAAAAGTCTGCATATATAATGCTATATAGGGCCTACTGGGGTTCCACCCGAGCGAGGGGATTAGTTTTGGATACCTAGGTACAGCTCTGGCTAGACATTCAGACATAGCTTATAATATTACCTCCCTCTTTTTTAGCTGCCGCCCAGCTGGAGGCTATAGGCTGGATCTCTATTATTATCCATAATTAGCTTATATATTACCTTATATTGCTCCAGGGCTGCTGTATCTGTAACAGCATTAATAAGCTTTTATATAGGGTTTATATATCCTTCCTATTTAATAAGGGTCTCTTATTAGTACCCTCTCCCTACCTAATATATCCTTACAGCCAGAATATTTTTAACTAGCTATTTAACCTCCCTGTTATTATCTACTAGTAGCAGCAGCTAGCTATTAACTATAACCTGCTTAGGTAGTAAATTAGTAGTAGCTCTCTGGAGTAAATTTATATAGAACTATAAGTAAATAGACCCTAAAGTATCTAGCTCTATAATATATAGCAAGAGAACTTTTACTACTATATACTTATAATATAGCCAGGCTAGCTTTTAGCTTAGCCTCAGTAACTTATAGTTAGATATATTTAACTATACCTTATTACTAACTTAATACCAATCTATAGGGGACTAGATCCTATTTACCTAGATTTCTAATCTCTACTAGATAGTAACTATCTCTATATAGATATATATTATTACTAACTATATTCTCTTAACTAACTAATAAGCTACAGTTTTATTATTACTAAGTAGTTCTATATACTCCTTAGTAACTAGGATAAAGTTAATATAATACTTATAATCTATAAAGAAAGATATAATCTCTATTATATTATACTACTGGTTATAGAAAGGTAACTATATAATAAGTAGTAAGTTACTTTAGTTATCCTGGAACTAGTAAGTAAATACCCTTAAAATTACTTAAATCTCCTAGTTATACTATTTTGTAATTCTGTTAGTCTGTGAATAGTAATTAGTATTTAATAGGTATGTAATATCTATTAATTTATAGAACTTCTTTTAGAAGTAACTTACTCAGTTAGACCCTCTATTACTTATAATAGAGTATAGTATTCTATAGAATCTATAATAGTAACTAAGAAACTGCTAAATATATACTTCTACCTCTATTATATCTATCTCTTCTAATATAGAGATCTTACTTAGTTAATTAATAATAACTTAGAGGTAATAACTACCTCATCTTTTCATAGGGGGTAAGTTAATAATAAAATTTATTGACAGATTAGAATATAACTAGTTAGATATTAGTAAGGATTTTAGGAATCCCTTCTTAGCCTGCCTCTAGATATAAATATCCTTATATATATTATAATTATATATAAATTGGCAGATACTCTATAACTATTTAGACTAATAGAATTATTAGCTTATAATCTTTAGTATATTATTACATCCTGGGTGTCTTATAGGGGAGGAGTTATATAACTCTTATACTAACTTAGTCCTAAGTTTATTAAGGAAGTTATTACTCTTTTTACTATCTAGTATCTAAAGCTTCTCCCTGAAGGTAAGCTATCTTAATATATTAATAATATACTTAGCAATCTAGACCTTAATATAGAGGTTAGGAGGGAAGCTATACTCTCCCTACTAGACTACTATAAAAATTTATTAGTATAAGGAGTCTCTCTTAGTAATATAGTTCTATATCTCTTACAGATCTAATCTTCCTTTAAAAACCTGGATACTGATAATATTTATATATTCTACCTGAGGTTTTATAAAGATAGTAATATCTAGAATAATCTATATTATCTATTTCTATTACCTCTTATTATTCTACCTTTTAGGAGTATCCTATTCCTTCTGGGAGAGGATATTAGAAGCTACTATCTAGACGCCCAGCTGATACTTAAGGTAAAAGTTATACTGAGATAATTTTTCTACCTACTAGCTCTACCTCTCTATAAGCTATTATTTCTTTATAAAATACTTGAGGTCCTTATAGTTAGTAAGGATCTTAAACTTCCTAATACTCTATAGCTCTACTTTCTATACCTATTAATATTCTAGTATTATAAGGAGTTTTTTATTATAGATTAAGTAATTAAACTTTATGGAGGTTAGATATTAGGAGTGGAAGGCTACTAGATACCTCACTTCAGCTTTATTAGCTTAAGTTAATATACCTCCTAGGGTATATTTAGAATAATCTATCTTTATTATTATTAGAGCGTCAGGGTTAAATATCTGCAGGATTAGTTCTATAGTGAAAAGTTATTTTAGTGTAAGGAAAACCTCCTACTACTTTAGTTTTTAGTTAAAAAGAACTAACTTTTAAGTTAGGTGGTTTAAGGGCTTTATAATAATGCTATACTAAAGTATAAAAATCTTATAGTAGTTTACAAACTTAAGGAAACTATAGATATTCTTTAGTAAGCTAGGGGGAAGCTAGTTAGTAATAATCTCTAGCTTCTTAGGATTATAAGAGAAGCTTTTTCTAGCTATTATAATATATCTAATATATTTAACTATAGTAACTAAGAATTTATATTTTTTAGAATCTAACTTAAAGTCTGTATTAGTAAGGTAGCTAAGTATCTAATAAACTTTCTTTTTATACTCCTTTTACAAACTATTAGTATAAATAAGAATATTATTAATATATACTATAATAAAGTTATTTAGAAACTATTATAGATAGCTATTAATATATTATTAAAATATAGTAGGAATATTAGTAAGTCTGAAGGGATATATTATTTATTTGAAGAAGCTATAATATATCTAAAAAATTATTTTCTCCTAATCTACTTTATTAATTCTGATTTTATAGAATATAGTAATAATATCAAGCTTAGTATACTAATAAGTAGTAGTAATTCTCTAGAGGATTTCTAATATAAGGGGGAGGAAGTAATAATCCTTTTTTATAATAATATTAAAAGTTCTATAATTTATATAGAAATATATTTTTCTGCCTAGCTTTCTTATAAAAAAGATTAGGATATTAATAGAAAAGCTACTTATTTTAATAAATTTCTTATTAAGTAAATCCTCTAGGGTTTTCTTAAGTATTAGAAGCTTCTCTTATAATATACTATAGAGAAGTTCCTATAGGAAGTTTAGTTCCTATCTTTTCTTATTAGAAATTAATAGGATATAGTAGTCTATCCCTAGTTAGCTAGGGAGCAGCTAGTATACTAAATCTGGATAGAAAAAATCTAGAAATTCCTTTAAGATATTTATAGGAATATAGTCTCTTAGATCTATTTCTACCTTTAAGGCTAATACTTTCTTAATATCTATCAGACTAATAGATATAATCTAGTAGGAGCTTAGTACTTTATTAGTATACTATATAGCATACTGATAGATAAATACAAATAAGTTAATACTAAGTAGCTAAGCTAACTAGATCTCCTTAAGCTATACTAACTTATTCTGATATTTTAGGTATACTATTATACTACCCTTTCTATATATTATCTATTAAGCCTCAATATTATAAATAACGTAATTATCCTCTATCTATAGCTACTTAAGGTATAAAAGTAACTATAGACTCTCTATAATATAGATATAAATCTTCTATATATAATTACTAATTTTTAAAGTTAGGATAGCTACCTCCTGGGTGTCAGGCTGGGTTTGTACTAAGTGATAGGATCTCTGAATAGGTAGGTATTCTGCTATATAACTATTCGAATTTATCTTTCCCCTCACTTAGCTGCTGCTCCACACTGGTATTTAAGCTTTGCTGCTTGGAATAACTATTATTCTAGGCGCTAATGTTCTCTTATAGGGAACCTGATAGGCTCTTAGTGCCCCCCCTCTCTACTGTAGCTTGATATAATCCCCCCTCTGAGAGATTCTATCCTCAGGACCTAACTACTAAAATTTAGTATAGAGAAGTGGCGTTCCACTCCCCCTTTAGTATCCCTTATTAGTTAGAACCTGGGAGTTTATTCTAGACTTTATATTTCAGCCTCCTAACGTTAGATCCTAACTAATATCAGCCTCTTAAGATATATTCTAACTATAGTTACATTTTAGTTAACTTAATACTCCCCCTAGAGTAATTTATCTTCCTTAGCTATAGGAGTATTAGAAAAACTTCTTCCTCGCTTCTAGCTATAGGAATTTTATGTTTACTATATTTATAATCTCTCCTCTCTTTAGAGATACCTTCCTAAATATCCTCTAGTAACTATTAGTAGGTTTCTTATTCCTTCCTATTTTATAGAATATTATTTTTAGTATCTAGATTTAGATATTATTTACTTTATAGTTTTCTTAACTCTAGAAAACTATATTATCCTCTATACTACTCCTATTATCCTCCTTTAGTAACCTCTAGGTAATTTCTTTATTATTAAATTATATATTCTCTATCTTAGTGAAACTTTTAACTATCTATAATTAAGTGAAAGCTATTTTTATTATTTAATTTCTTAACCTTACAGATATGACTGCTATTTTCTTTCGTTAATAACCTCATTTTCAGGATGCTAATAATAATAATAATAATATAATATCTGCCTCTGCTGCTGCTAGTACTCTACCTCCACTCCCTCCTCCTGCTCTAAAGAAGGAAGTAACTAAGTTTTCTCATGCTACTTGTAAGTAGCTGCCTGCTGATAGCTCTAATAATAATAATGACTCTAATCTTATATATCTTATTCCCTACTACTGCTACCTCTATCTCTTAGCTAGCTGGAATTCCTAGAATTTTATCTTAATATCCTATTTCTGCTATAAGACTACTAATAAGTCTCTATAACTTCCCTATCCTTATTACTCTAACTATCTTAGATACTAGTAATAAGTATTCTTATTATATTACTATATGTAGTAAGGAGTATGTTTTAGTATACTTCTATTCCCCCTCTTATAAGTTACTCTTACAGCTGAGAATTTCTTTCTAATATTTCCCAGGTTACTTACGTTACTACCTCCTCCACCTTAGTCCTCTACTATCTTTTTAATAATTTTTTATTAGAGCCTAACCTCCTTGCTGCTACCTATAAAGCTAAGGTAATTTTTTATATTTTTAACTCCTAATACTTCTCTACTGACTAGTTCTGTAGGAGGAGCTTACTAAGATACAGACTGTAGCTAAGAAAGCCCTCCAGGCTAAAGCCTCCTATACTAATAAGTCCGACACTAAATGTAAGACTGAGGATAAAGAGGCTGAGTGGCTGACCTATAAGTATTAAGTTATAGCTACTAAGGTTATAGCTTCTGCTACTTTACAGTAAAACTACCTTTTAGAGTGAGGCCTCTAGGCTACTGCTGCCCTTTACTTAGCGTAGGAGATATAGATTCATGCTATTAAAGTCCAGACTGCCATTCTCATAGGCCTCTAGACTATTTTTCTAGAGTAGTCTTTAACCTATTCTTACGTTATTAGTATCCTTTTCCTCCCCTAGTATCCCTCTAGTGACTCCCTCTCTCCTAATATTCTTATTATAGTATACTAGTAACCTTAATTCCTATTCACCCTCCCCTAAGAACTCTAATAAGAAGGATAATAATAATAATGATAATACTAGTAGAAGTAATAATAATAATGAAGCTACTTAATTCTATTCCCCCCCGCTTCCCTGCTAATACTCTATATTTATATTCCCTTTAGGGTTTAGTTACTATTTTCAGACTTATTTTATTTTTCTCTAGCTTTTAGGTTTAATATAAACTTTCTAGCCTTATCTTACTAATAACTTAACTCTACTATCCCTCCTATAATCTACTAGTAATACTCTAGATATTTACTTTATATTCAGATCTTAACTCCTTTAAGATATAATATTAAGGTTTCTATAAGTTTTCCTCTACTCTATATTCCTTCTATTTAACTAAATATTATTAATTCCTTTAAAGCTTTTTATAATCTGCAATATAGTTAACTTTATATATATTATCTTCTAAATCTTTAATAGGGACTACTTAAAGCTCTAGTAGTTCTCCTCTATATTTCTCTAATTGGGATAAGGAGAAGATATTATAAATCTGATATCTTTTTTCAAGATTAAGTTTAAACGCTCATCCCCTATTAACTACCTATATCACTCTAAATAGCCCCAGGTATTTATTAGATAGTTTCTTAGCTAGTTACTTTTACCTAATATTTTTAGTAGATAGTAATATATAATTACTAACCTTAAGGTCTAACTACCTTCTTCTTTTATTATACTACTTTATGTATTCCTTATTTACCTCCTCCAGTAGGGCTTTAAGCTGCCTGTAATATAACTGAAAGTATCTTACCTTCTTTTCTACTATTAGGATAGCTTTAGGTTTAACTTCCTCTGGGATACTGTTATAAGATTCTATTAGTAAATAGCCTATTAAAGTATCCGCCAGTATCACTCTAATAGTACTGTAAATAGAGGTATTATAGATAAACTCAGCTATAAGTAACTACTTTACTTAGTTATCCTAGTTAAAATTAACTACTACTCTCAGGAAATATTCTATATTCTGATTTTGATGCTCTGTTTAACTGTCTGTTTAGAGGTGGTATACTATACTTAGTTTCTACTTAATAGCTAGTAGGTAGGTAATAAGCGTCTAAAATCTGCTTGTAAATAGTGATTCTTAATCTGATATAATAGTCTGAGGGACCTTATATTTTAGGAGAATGTTATTTACTAGTAGGACTGCTAGTTTGTCTGCTGTTAAGAATTCTCTAGTTAGTAAGTAGAGAGTATATTTAGTGAATTAGTTGATAACCACTAGGATACTATTATAGTTTTTCCCTAAGAATCCTATCGATTTAGGTAATTTAGTAATAAAATCTATACTAATATATTACTATAGGCTGTTAGGCACTAATAGAGATACTAGTATACTATACGGAAGGTAATATCTAGGTTTCAATCTTTAGCATACTACACACTAGGATATATATTCCATAATATCCTTTCTTATTAACTTTTATTAGTATATCTAGCCTAACCTCTTAAGTATCTTAGTGACCTCTAGGTATCCTCCCAGGAGTTTATTGTGAAAGGCTGTTAGTAGATTAACCTGAAGCTGGTAACTATCTAGAATAACTAGCTTACTCTAGAATCTCACTCCTCCCTTATTATTAAGAGACTACTTACTACCCCTCAGTTATAACTCCTCTCCTCCCCTTATAGTAGCTTCCTTCTATATCTCTCTAATTTCCTTTTCTAATATCCCTTCTAGTCTCTCTAGGATAAGATCCTTAGGATTTATTTAAGATCCTTAGCTTCAGAAGGATGTTGCTACTATCTAGTCTGGAAACTAGCTTAGAAAGTCTTTAAGGAAGGCTATCTTAGTATCCTAAGTCTCTCCCTCTGTTAGTTAGTAGTTAAGTTATCTAGAGAGACTGTTAGCTAGGTTTTACTTTCCTGGCTGGTAGTTAATAATATAATTAAATAATAATATATCTTATAGAAGTCTTGTTTGTCTGCTGTTAAGTTGGAACTTTGCAGCTAGATACTAATAACCTAAGTAGTTAGTAATAAAAGTAATTTTATATTAAAAGTATAAAAAGTAATACTTCTATGTGAATGCTATTTTATAGATAGTTAGTAGCTTTGCCTCTAGTGTCTTATATCTTAACTCTACTTCCCTTAATTTCTGTGAGAAGTATATTAGTAGTTACTATTTACCCTCCTCTAGCTGGATTACTATTATTTCTATAGTAAAATCTGAAGTATCTATTTCTATCTAGATTAGTAGAATTAGGTTAAAATAATGTAGAATAGAGATTTTAGTAAATTTTTCTCTTAGGTTCTTGAAAGTTTCTATTGTTCTGAGGGTTATTATGTTTTCCCTCTTTGCCTGCTTGGTTAGTTAATTAGTAAGTCCAGTATTTATTATAGAGTAGTTCTGAATGAATTTCCTATAGAATTCTATGAATCCTAAGAAAACTTAGATCTCTCTAATACTAATAAATACTAGCTATTCTTTAATAGTTGCTACTCTCTCCTTCTCTATAGCGATACTATTAGGGGAGACTATAAAACCTAGAAATTCGATAGTCTGTATATAAAACTCACACTTCTTTAGATTAGTATAAAGCCCCACAGTAGATAATCAGTTAAATACCTTCTTTATTACTTCTATATACTCCTCCTTTATCTTTATAAAAATTAGAATATCATCCAGGTAAACAATATAGGTAATATCCATAAGGTCCACTAGGATATTATTAATATACACCTAGAAGGTTACTAGAGCGTTAATAAATCTGAACAGTATAACTTAATACTTAAAATACCTATACTATATTCTGAATACTATCTTCTACTTATCTCCCTCCTATATATATACCTAGTAGTATATATCCTTCAGATCTAGCTTAGTAAACTATAAAGCTCCCCCTAGCTAGTTTAAAATCTTACTAATAAGAGGTAGAGGTATTCAGTTCTTAATAATAATATTATTAAACTCTCTATAATCTATATATAGTTTCAGTTTACCTCCTTTCTTTAGGATAAATAGAATCAGTATCCCTACTAAACTTTAAAATATCCTGATTTATCTTTTTTCCAGTATTAATATTAGATATTATTATAATTCCTCTAGTTTTTTCTCTATAAGAGGGTAGATAAAACCCTATAGGGGCTCCTTACCTTTCTCTAGCTCTATCATATATATATAAGCATCCTCTTCTACTAGTATACTTACTTTCTTTATATTAAAAATATAAATTTACTCTTAGTATTTTAGTAGTAACTAAATATCTCTATCTTTCTCCTTATTTATATCTCCCCTAGGTTACTACTATATAGCCTACTACTTTCCCTCTATTAATGCTAATAAGGCTGAGATCACCAGTATACACTTAGATTACCTTTTAGCCTTATTAATCACCTTAGCCTTATATACTAATTCGATATTACTAATAGCTAAAGGATAGGTCTAGTTTAGAGTTCTCTACTCTAGGTTTAGCTTTACTTCTCTACCCCAGGGGATCCCTAGAATAATATTATATTCACTAGTTTCACTTACTTAAAATATATAAAACTTTATCCTTATTATACTGAGGTTATCTATAATCTTTATAACTATAGTATATATTCTATACTTAGGCGCCACTCTCCCCTAGAAACTTAATATCTCTAGCTCTCTACTAACTTCTATAAGTTTAGTATTATATAATATATTCTAACTTAGGATATTCTCATTAGCCCCCAGGTTAATAAATACTTTCTTCTTCCTCTAACTCTTCTCTATACAGACTAACACCTCAGCTTTAAAGTGTCAGTAAAGCTCTGGATCCTACAGAATTTAAATATTATTAATTCTAATTACTACTGAGTGATAAAACCTTCCTATATATCTAAATTCCTTATATATATAGTATATATCTTCTTCATACTAATAAGATATATAACCTATCTTACTACAGTTATAGTATTTCAGAGGCCCCCTAGAGGCTGTAATTCTAGCCTGCAAGATACCCTCTTACTTAATCTTAAGCGACATAGCTATAGTAGTAGATTACTCTCTAGACTAGTTTTCACTATTTATCTCTCTAGTAGGAATTATTATTAGTATTACTAGTAGTCTGCAGCTTCTCCACTCTAGTATCCTATAGGTAGAATCTACTAAGATTAACCTACTTATAGATTATTTAATAGTCTCTACCCATTTAGCAGTATAATTCAGTTTCTAGTAAGTCACTAGGAAGCTCCTAATTATAATTACTCTCTTTAACTCTAGTAGTAAATAGTTAATAATATTAATAATATAAAGCCTCTCTAGCTAAATATCTAAGTATTCAGCCTTAATAGCCTTATAGATATTAATAAACTATTAGTAAGTTTAACTAACTCTCTACTATATAATATCTAACTGAGTAAATATAATAATAACCCTAATATCAGTATTATCTATACTTAACTTAAGCTACTCCTCTATAGCTAACTAGGTGACTTATTTAATATTGTTACTATATATAATAGAAACCTGCTTAATCCAGCAGCAGGAGGTAATACCTTTAAGGTATAAACTTATATACTAAACTTTATCTTTATCCACTATAAAATCATCTTCCACTATAATAAACTATCCTCTAAGTTTAAATAGAAAGTTATTAAAGTTAAACTAGCTACCCCCCTTATAATAAATAAGGGTAAGTTATTTCACTAAGAAGTCTCCTCTCTGCCTCTTAGGCTCCAGATTAGGAATAGTGAAGCCCCTAGTGGTCCCCTCCTCTATATCTTCTCCTCTTCTTAAAACTATCAGCTTCTCCAACTTCTACTTCTTTCTCAATTTCATCATTTCTTCCTCAATCAATCAATCAAGCTCCACTTTAGAAAGGTTACTATTATTCTGGGGGGGCTACTGCTCCCCAGAGTTATTAGTACTACTATTAGTTACTATAGGGGTTAGTTCTCCACTTATACCTAACTCTCCCAAACTATTAATAGTATGCTGCACTTAGGTGATTTATATATATAGCGCCATTATAGTCCCACTAGTTAGCATACTTAAGAGTAAGTAGAAGTTTGAATATATCAGGCTAGATTCATACTAAGTAATAAGATCTCTAAATAGGTAGGTATTCTACTATATAACTATTCAAACTTATCTTTCCCCTCACTTAGCCGCTACTCCACACTGGTATTTAAGCCTCGCCGCCCGGAATAACCATTATTCCGGGCGCCAGTGTTCTCTTACGGGGGACCCAATGGGCCCCCGGTGCCTCCCCTCTCTGCTGTGGCCTGACACTGGGTGTTACTAAGTAATAACTTAGTAGTATATCTCCTTATCTATCTTTTTAACTTATTAATTAGTAGGAAGCAAAACTTCTTTATAAGGGAGATATTAATAATAATATAAATATTATAGTCTATATTAATAAGTATATTAATAAAGTAATCTTTATTAATTCTAGCCTGAATAGTAGCTAACTACTAGTTACTTACCTGTTTCTTTTCCTGTTATTTCTCCTATTTTATTACTTCTACCTTAGTTAGCTCTAAAGTCTAACTTTACTCTGAAGTTACTTTTTTTCTGAATCCTTACTATTACTAGGTGGAGTAATATTATCTCTCTAGTTATCTTTAGTGTAATTTAGAGTGGCTGTAATCTTTATAATCTTTATATTAGTCTTTTTATACTTTTAGGCTCTATAGTTCCTGCAGATATAGTCCTTCTTACTGCACTTAAAGTATTAGTAAGTATTCTAATAGTTTCTAAAGTATCCCTTAGGGGTAGAGGAGAAGCTACTAAAGCTCTAGTATTATTGTCGCTTCTTAACTACTTTAGTTATTATAACATCACTCTCTATATTATAAGTAGTGGGTCTCTAGTAGAATAGCTAGTAATATACTAACGTCCCCTTTATATATTTAAGCTTCTAAACTATATTTTAAACTTTAGATAATTAAAATTTATATTCTATAGGAAGGTTAATTATAATAAGTAGCTCCTTAAAGTGGAGGAGTAAAATAGCCTCTAGTAGAGAGATCTAGACTATATCTAGCTATATATATCCTCCAGTATTAGCTAGAATCTTTTTAAATTAGGATAGAAAGGTAGTTAGGTATTTATTTTCCTTCTGTCTGAAGCTCTATAGCTAGGTAATAACATGAAGCTAACTATTAGAGTCTAGATAAGTTCTATCTAGGTAACTTATGAAATTATTTAGATTATAAGAATTCTTTAGTTTTCCTACTATATAAAAAGTTTTAATTACTTGCTGAGGACTAGAGTCTAAATAAAAGTAAATTAGGTATTAGTGTTCCTAATTACTATTCAAGAAGTAGTAGTTAATCTTAAGCTTAGTTTTTATCTATTAGGCTTATACTTAATATTCCTTCTATTTACCTGAAAACTTTAGAAGTAGGGAAAGAGGTTTCTTCTAGTAATTAGCTACTAGTAGGAATATAGTAATATTATTAACCTTAAAGGCTATTATTTTAATAGATATTATTCTGGGGGTTACTAGAGTATCCTGGTGTAAACTAGAGGTGTCTATTATAGTAGCCACCTGGGGGTTACTACCTACTATAGTGTCTTATTTTACTAACTTATACGAAAGCTTATTAATCCTCTAGTAGAGAGAGTTTAAGGTATACTATAACTACTACTAAAGTAGTTTACTTATAGGATTACTACCTATGGGGGTATCTTAGGGGGCTCTAATACTCTCTATTATTCTTTATATTAGTTACCTATTATATAATATTATATCCTAGAAGCTACACTTAACTAGATAGTATACTTAACTAGTGGGAAGCTATACTCTACTTAATATTATCTATATAGTGAATAAAACTGAATTCTAAATATATGAAAGGCTGGATCTGGGCTTATTTAACTGGAAGGTGGTGTAAATACTGTTTATTTAGAACTAAGGAGTAAAAGAGAAGTTTTTATGAGTGTGTGGAAAAGTCTGTATATATAGTGCTATATAGAGCCTACTGGGGCCCCACCCGAGCGAGGAGGTTAGCTTCGGATACCTAGGCACAGCCTTGGCTGGACATCTAAGTATAGCCTATAATAATAAGTAGTCTATATATTAGAATTAATATACTAAAGATAGTTTATACTAGAGACTAACTTTAGAATATTAATCTCTAAAAATTAAAATTTATATATAGAATAAATTTAAGTTTACTTAAAGTTAGATTTTTATAGTTTTTTAGTAATTAACTTTATAATTATTTTTAGATACTTCTAACTTTATCTTTTAATCTTCTTATTAAACTTATATCTAATTACTGTAAGCTCTAAAGACCTAATCTTATTAGTATTATAATAATATTATTACCTATATATTATAGCTTCAACTTACTACTAATAGACTTACTTCTGCTAGACTTAAGGTTAGCTGTAATACTTCCCTCTCCTAAACTCTCTAGAGACTTTAGAGTTTTTATTATTACTAGAATCTTCTAGATAGATAATAAAATAGAACTATATAGTTAAGTAATTTAACTACCTACTTACCTATATAAGAGATAGTTAGCTACTATTTTTAGAAACTAGAGTTTAAAGTCTACCTATAGTATTTTTTTAGTTAATAGTTTTCTTAACTTTAAATATAATCTAATTATATCTCTTCCTTAAAGGTTAATAGTTTATAGTTATAATTCCTAGTAATATTTTATATTTAAAAATCTCTCCTAAATTACTTAATATATAATATTTAGCTATAAAACTATAATAGCTATAATAGTTAGTATCTTTAAAAGTAAGATTTTAGCTTAACTTTTACCTCTTTAGTATTTAATATTATAAAGTTTAATATAAAGGTCTAAACTATAAAGTTAATCTCTAAGTTGGGTAAATTATTAAATATTAGTCTAAATAGATTATTATTAATATTCTTTTATAGTATTAATTAAAGAGAATCTAGTAATATAATTTCTAATTAAAAATATCTATTTATTATATAGATAATATTATTTAAAATATTAATAGTAGTTTCAAGATTAATTTTAACCTTCTGTAGGTTAAGAGTAAAGTTAGTTATTTAATCTAATTATTATCTTCTAAATCTTAAGATATTAGATTAAAATAGTTAATTCCTCTTTAGTAACTAAGCTTATACCTATTAACTTTTAGCTACCTCTAGTAGGTTAGATTTATTTAGGTATAATAAATATATTAGTTAAACTGGTGCTCTAGCCTAATATAGTGTAATCTATGATTTATAAGTAATATAGGTTTACCAGGATCCCTGGTTGGTCACGAAGCTACGTAGCCATACCAGTTTCGGGTGGTTTGGCGTATGACTAATGGCCATGGCCCACGGGTTGACACGAGCCATTCAGGGCTTAGTCGCAAGCATGCTTACGAGGTACCTATGCAGGGTCCTTTGATTCACGATGATTCATACTGGACTAACCGAATTTGGAAGGCTTGGTCCGCTGCTACAAAGGCGAAGCTGCTCGTCGAAATGATGATAAGAACCGACCACGACCGACGTCTGCTATGCCTATTGCCCAGAAAATAGCCTCAGTATCGACCACAATTGCAGTACGACTAGACACCACGAGCAAAAAAACTTCAACACCTGGCTTGCAGAAACACCAGCACATCTATTCCTTCACACTGTTGTACCATACATGCCGAGCACGCCCAACACCAACACCACAACCTCTGACCACACAATGACCGTCACAGCAACCGCAAGCTCGACGGCTCAATCGCCCTATCCGATCCCAAAGGGTCTCTCCCCGATTCCACTCGACGAACTCGACCTTCGACCAGACGCCGAGGTCGACGGCATCATCAGGAATCCCCCGCCCGTCTCATCCGACAAGAATATCTGGTTCTTCTGGAACGCTGGCTACGACAACGCATACCCATATGCCCAACGCAATGTTCGAGCTTGGCACCGTCGACTTTCGCGTAAAGGCTGGGTAGTTCGAGTGGTCGATCTCGAGCCCGACTCCCCAGGTTATATCGGCAAATGGCTCGATTTGCGTGACCCGTCGGTGGTTCCCGACGCCTTTCGCGACGGCACGCTAGACGGCGAGTTCGCCAAGCAGCATTACTCCGACCTCGTTCGTTTCCCTTTGCTGGTCAAATACGGCGGTGTCTACACAGACGTGGGCTTCATGCAGATCGGAGACCTCGACAGACTGTGGAACGAAACCGTCCAAAACGCCGATAGCCCCTACGACGTTCTGTCGATGAACCAGGGAGGCCCCAGGGAGTACGGCCTCACGAACTACTTCATCGCGTCAGCCTCGGGAAACCCCTTTTGGCAGGCGTGCCACGAGCTTCTACTCAAGGTCTGGGAGGGACGGACAAATACCGAGGGTTTGCACAGTCACCCCCTGCTAAGAGGCCTGCCCCTGATGGGCCAGTCATTCGACACTGCCCTGAGTCAAAAGTTATCGGATTACATCATTCAGGGACAGGCCATCACGATGGTCATGTCGACAGTCGATGAGGAAAGGGGATGGGACGGGCCCAAGTACGTCTCTGAGAAGATCTACGCGCCAGAGTACATGGTGGGGAGCCAACTCATCAACGAGTACACGAACTGGAACGGGGCCAGGGCTTTTGAACTCATGAGCCAAAGAATGCCGAAAGCCGGAGAGCCCGAGTCGGACGACCAAAAGCTGGCGAGGACCATCGTGGAAGACTGTTTCCAAAGGAGTTTCAGCTTCAAGTTGGCGCATGGTTTGATTATTCAGGTTCTTGGAGAAACCCTGGGCAGCCTCTGGAGGAAACACACTGGCAGCGACGATGTCGAGGGGACATACGCACATTGGTTGAGGTATGGCATGGTGAGATGGAAGCCGAACCACTTGCCCGAGCGAGAGCCGTACGAGAAGTTGGAGCCAGTGAAGAGAGGACCGCTGCTGAGAGAGGAATAGATGCAGTAGACAGCAATATTGATAGAGAATGCTTAGTTTGACTTCATGAAGAGTCTTTGTATCATCGCTTGCCTACACCTTTCGTCTCAACATTCGAGGTGGATGACTAAGGTTGAGGTGAAGTGAGGTGAGAGGAGAGAGGAGTCTGGCTTGTGACCCCTCACCAATAGTTAGCTGTAGAAGTTGACAGCCAGCGGAGTAGGGCCAATAGGCTTACGCTGCGGCTTGGTGAGACCTACCTTAACCAAAAGTGTCCGTTCCCGGAGGGGAAGGCATTCACATTCACTGGCTGGTCCTCATTGCGCTGTGCTTTCTCCATATGTCATCGAGCGACGTGCAGCTTCGGACCGACTTTCTTGACTTCAACGTCTCAAAGCCCTGTGTCTAATTCTGGCACATCTAATTTTCACACTTTTACAGCTCCTATCTCGCAAATCCTCAGCCGGAAATGGAGCAGCTAGTTGAACTTGACGCTGTAGAGATCGTGGTCATTATCGACAATGAACTGGATCCGATATCGCCCTGTCCCATCCCACGCGTTGAACAGTCCGGCGGCATCAAAGACATAAGCAAGCGAGCTCAGCGCACGCCTCCTGGAGGCGGAGAGACGGTTCAAGAACTGCGCATGAGTAACATCTGCTGTAGCGCCCATGGGTTATCTCTCATGATCACCGGGGTCAAAGATGGCCAGAGACGTACTATCCTCTTCGACACAGGTCCAGAGGGGGAGGCGTGGGAACGCAACGCGACGCGCCTCGGGGTGGACGTTGGACGCATCGAAGCCATAACCTTGAGTCACTGGCATCGTGACCACTCGGGCGGCATGCTGAAGGCGCTCAGAATGATCACCGATAGCCGCGCCGAGAAAGGATACAAGCTTCCGCCCGTATCGGTCGACCTTCATCCCGACCGCCCGGACTACCGCGGGTCACTTGTTCCGGATATGCCCATCATCTCCTTGGAGGCAGACCCTTCCTTTGAAGAAATCGAGAACACCAACGGCGTCGTCGCGAAGAACGATCAGTTGCATACGGTCCTGGACGATACCTTCCTGATCTCCGGCGAGATTCCTCGCGTCACCGATTATGAAAAGGGGTTTCCATTTGGCGTGAGATATGTCTCCAAGACGCGAAACTGGCAGAAGGACACAAACATGAAGGATGAGAGAGTACTTGTTTGTCGACTGAAGGGTAAGCTACCAGCAGGATTTACAATATCGAAGCAGTAGTAGCTGACAGAGTTCTTTCAAAGACAAAGGGCTGGTCATGTTCACAGGCTGCGGGCATGCGGGAGTCGTCAACTCGGCAAAGCATGTCGGAAGCCTGGGAAAGGGTGTTCCCTTATACGCCGTCATCGGTGGCTTCCACCTCGCTGCCGCGCAGCCGGACGTGATCGAGAGGGCTGTGTCCGACCTGAAAGAAGCCGGCGTTCAGATTGTTCTTGCCGGTCACTGCACGCGTTGGAGAGCCAAAGCAGAATTTCACAGGCAAATGCCAGGACTATTCGCTCCAAGCTTCGTGGGTTCCAAGTTTGTGCTGTAGCTTTTCCGCGGAGACATTCCAACCATCACCAGCCGGCAACACTTAACCCTACGTCCGAGACGGTTCATAATGATGGAGGGTCAGTACAGTACACCAAGTATATCATTGCGAAAATGTTTCAGAAAGCCAGCGACCAATGCTCATTTGACGTTAAGACGCCGCGAGATGAATCCCCACGTGCTCGGCGTCTAAGACGAAGAGTGCGCGGCAATGGTTTAGGCGATGCCAGAATCGACACCAGCCCATCCAGATTGCTTAGAATTTCGATCTACTAGAATTAGGTACCATAGCGGGTAGTAGACTCACGATGTAGGTGAACTGGTCAAGCACATATTGTTGGTATTCTTTCAAGTTCCGCTCCCTTGCCTGCACAGCCATGCGCACCTCAAATCGAACCAAAATATCAACTCCCACCACCACTCAGGCTTCGACCGTCACTGGCATTCACAATGCTAGCTGCTCCGGGCTTGAGTTTTCGGACAAACTCTTGGAGGAGAACGTCATGTTTGCCAAGCTGAGGAACAAGTCGAGGTCATCTCCCTCAACTATATGGACTTGGCTGTCCCCAAGGTGTGTGCCTATATATCCAGCCAGTGACTCTGCATGCTTTGCTCTCTCGAATATCTGAATCTATATGCCATACTTCGACATTTCCATCTCTGTAGTCCAAAAGGGATATTCACTGGCAGTCCGCCGAAAAGCACGTTGACAGGAAGCCTGCCACCGTTATTACCTCGGCCACCAAAAGAAAACCCGGATTCGCCGAAAGGAGCCCCAAAATTGACGAGAGATGGCCCCGACCCTCCAAAAGGCGTCCCAAAGTTGACGTCTGGGCCTCTGCCGTCATCAGTGCTCCACGACCACGACCGACCGCCGTCGGCTCCATTGTCAATGTTGATGTGCACTCGCCGATAGTTTCCATCGCTGCTCTGCTGGCCCTGGCCACTCTGCTGCTCCCGTCCGTCTCTTCCTTCCCGGCCACTTTGCCTTTCGCTCCGTCGATTCTCTCGTCGCGTGTTCTGTCGCTGGTACTGGTCCGCACTCGGATTTGTACGCGGTCTCTGAGGCTCGGGTCTAGGACGGCGAGGCGCCTCCTCGTCGTCTGAGTCTTCGTCCTCTTCTGGCTCTCATGCCCGCTGTTTCTGCCGCCTCTGTTGCTGGCTCGTGCTATATCTGGAGTTGTTCCGGTCGAAGTTGTTGCTGTAGGTGCTGGTGTATGGCTGCGGAGAAGGCGCCTGGTCGGACGTTTGACGGACGAGAGTATTGGCTGCAGGAAACGGTGATTGTCCAGGGCGCGGATTGCTAGAGTTGCCGTTCGCCCATGACGTGTTACTGTTGTTGCTCATCGTGAATGACTCGGATACGGCCCTTGATGGTAAGTTGGATTGTGGCCCTTTGGTAAATCTTCGGGCTGCTCGAAGATCTGCCGAAGTGAAATTGACCATGTTGAGGGGGCTTCTTGTCTTTTATTTACCATAATTGAAGCGATCGCGGGCCCTTTTGATGATGCCATAAATTTCGACATGATCTGTTACGCGTTTTAATCGAATTCTTGGATGGATGTCCCCCTTGGGCAATCGCTTGCGATCTTACGACAACATCGCTGTAAATGTGTCAAAATCAGTCCTCCTCAGTCTGGAACATGCCAACATCAGACCACCCAGTCACGGTGAGGAACGGACTTTTCTTACTCAGTATCGATGACCTTGGAAGCGTAGCAAAAACTGTTCATGACATCGAAAGGTTTCTTTTTCTCATAGAGAAGCCTTGACCGGGTCAAGATACCTTCTCGGTCAACCCATGCAGCTAGCCAGGTCCTGGCCAAGGGGTCACATGGATCATCTCCGAAAGCTGGTTTATTGGAATGATCTTGTGCCGAAATTAGTCATCGCCACCTGTATCCTGAGCTGCAACATTCAAACACAACTTGGCGCCAAAGCCATAGAGATAGCTTGCAATCAATGCCTCTTAAAGAAGTAAGAGGTATGAGTGACGCCTTTGGCTATCGACAGCTTCGCAATACCCAAGCACACCACTTCTAGTCTTTCATATCGCGATACTGGGATTCAATTTGAATTGCTAACCAATCAGTCCCCAAGCACACCACTTCTAGTCTTTCATATCGCGATACTGGGATTCAATTTGAATTGCTAACCGAGGAGTCCAGTGGGGAGAGTATGTACCGTCATTCTACCGTCTTCAGAAATACAAACGCGCACGACTTGGTCCCCGCTATGCGTTCGTCTTATTGCACGGGTATCCATTTGGGGTTAATTCGAGTCCCTGAAGACTTTCACCCCCATGCGTCGAGATCTCTGCCGATCAACGTTGCTCTGCCATCAAAAGATAAACGAGCAAAGGTATCTCTGATTTCAGTCTTGCTAATTGCGAACATGACAGATTGCAGCCCACCACTCCGTAGCTTATACAGTAAACCCCAGGTTTCTTCCACAAGGTCCTCCCCATCACCACAATATGGTATTGGCAGCAGAAGAGAAGTTCAGCTGGCTCAGCAGTAGCCGACCCTGCGCACGGAGTATCCGGCGGGAATTACTCGTCCAGCTTGGAACTTCAACCCGCACCTGTCGTTGGCCTCGACGGTGTAGCTCACCTGGGTGATGGAATCGTGGATGTTGGCGAAGTAGTTGAATGGGACGCAACCACTGCCAAGGACTTTTTGGTTAATGTTGAGAAGATCAACCTGGCATCCGATGACGTCGGCGGCAGCCAGGCCGGCGTAGGAGCCGAGGAGGCAAGCGGCGAGGGTGAACTTCATATCTGGGGAGCTACCGTCAGTCGAGGGATCCAGCGCGTGTTACGGTGAGAGGAACCCTACTGTATGGTTATTGTTGTTGCAAAGGAAGGGTGAGTGACGAGAGAGTAGCTAGGAAGGCTGGATCTAATACTTCGTCGACAACTTTCATAGTTTGCGATCTGAAACCTGCGCCCCCTTATATACCATTCACCACACGCCGAGCTGGCTCCTTTTCAGTGTTTGTCCACCACACTACCCCCTTCAGGTCGAGACTCATTTGGATCTGTAGCCCACATGCTTAACCATCTTGAGCTCAGAGATTGTTCGTATTCCCGGGGTTAACCATGGCCGTCTCTCGAAGTGGAATGGATGATCCGTCAAGGTGGAACCGATGGATGGCGGCCATGCTCAGCTAGCGGGTTGCGGTTTGTCTTCCCTTGAGAAAAGGATCGTGCGATAGGCCTTGCAACTACGACCATGTAATGCAATTACTTTACAGCAGCTGTGCCGTCATGTTTAGACGTATTCCATCTGGGAGAGCCCCTACTGTAAGTTGCAGAGTCGGGAACGCAAAGTTACCAAGAGCCCCTGATGAACTCTGATAGATCGATCATCCAGCCAATATCCATGTTGAGTCCTCAAGCATATCGTAACTGACTCGGGCTTGCCGGACCCCAGGCACCTTCAAATTACCAAGACTGACTCTCCGTTTTGGGCAGCATTTCTTCCAAATTTGTACGGATAACAAGAAAAGAATTCGCGCTTTCTTCTCTTACTCTACAATCAGCGGAAGGTAGTGAGACCGCCATAGATTATTCCATCGTCGGCAATGGCAAAATATCCTTCAAGATTGTGGCTCTCGTAACAACGTCTTTGCCCATCTTGAACCAGCATGAACAAAAAGTAATGCACCATGAAAGTCAAGCTATTGAAACAGAGCTACTCAGTAGATTCCGCGCTTGAACCTTAGCTCCAAGAAGTGGCCCAATCGCTAAAGTGGTGACGGCGATCATGCAGGAAGCAGATCCCCGAGTTTCTGCCTAGCTAGAAGTGAAGCAGAACTCTAAAGAATTATCCCGAGTTTATACTTCCGTTAAAGACGTTCTTATTTGATGATGTTGCTAGGACATTGTCGCCGTTGATGATGGACGGCGTCGGCCAATCGAGAGAGATGATGACTGTTGGGAGCTAAAGACTAATCAATAGTGAAAGGATACTGCACGACATACTCCGCATTGAGTCTGAGTATGCTGAACAAGTGTCGTGTTCGATTTGACTTCCCGCGAGATTTGCGTAAGGTAACCCAGCACAAAAGATGGACCGAAAACTGCAGCAAGTAGAAGACCTACTTCTCCGTGTTGTCGACCTCCCCTTCAACGTCCAGCTCCCTCTCAAACGCCATCTGAATTTCCACAACCTGCTTCAACTGCTCGCAGTCCAGCTTGCGCTTCTTGTGCGCCGCCAGGCTCTTGGCAGTGCGGACGACGTTCTTGATCTGTCGCCCGTTCAACCGCCCCTCCGCCAGCTCGTCCAGCCCCTTCCCGTCAACATCCACGCCGCCCTCGACCCCCGCCAGGAAGTTCTTCCAGACCTTGAGCCTGCTCTCCTTTGGCAGATCTTCGTACTTGAGCGGGACGTGGATGCGACTCTTGAAGGCGTCGTCAAACGTCCGCACCCTGTTGGTCGTCATGAACAGAATCCCGCTGTAGTACTCCAACGTCCGGAGGAAGATGGACACGAGCCCGTTGCGCTGCATGTCGTGCAAACTCCTGCGCTCCAGGAACACGTCGGCCTCGTCGATCAAGAGCACGGCTTTCCACGTGCTGGCGAGGTCGAGCGTCCTGCTCAACTTCTCGTCCAACGTCTCCGCGTCGGTGCCCAGGTCGCCCGACGAGACAATGTACAACGGTCGACGGGAGAACTCGGCGACGCACTCGGCCGTCAGCGTCTTTCCCACGCCGGGGGGACCGTGCAGGACGAGAATCAACCCGCGCCCCTTGCCCTTGACGATGTCGTCAAACGCCGAAGCGGCGGGGCCCGTGACGCGCGTCGTGTGTTCGGCCACCAGCGCCTGCACGAGCTCCTTTTGCGAGCTGGGGAGGACGAGCTGCTCGAAACAGGCCGTGTTCCACTGGATGTCGCTGATCTTGTCGACGAAAAAGTCAAAGAAGCGCTTTTCGGTGAAGGAAAAGCCGCGGACCAGGGGGGAGGCTAGAAGTCTCTGCGCGTCAGTGAGGGGCGCAAACGGCGTCGACTCTGTCGGCACAAGGTCCATCTCATCCGACTCGGCGGCTTGCTTCCTCTTCTGACCGGAATCCTTGGGCAGAGGGGTGACACTGAATGCTTGGTTCGCGTTGATGCGGTGATGGGTCTGCGCATCGATCATGACCCGACCCTCGATGTTGTACCTGCCGCATTTTCCGTCCAGGGCGACGCCTTGATACTCGCAAAAGTTCTGGCCAGCCAGGGCTTCCCATTTCTTTCCACGCTCAGTCAAGGTAGAAGTCACATCGTCAGGAAAAGGGTGGTTCTCCAGAGGCATGGCGTTGAGTGCCGAGATTTCAACAGCACCAGAGAACTGAGGGATCTCTAGGGTTTGGTGACGGGTTCCGAACTCGGTCCCGTCAAAGTCGACGTATTCCACGTCCAGCTGCAATCCTGCCCGCAAACCACAGACATAAGCGAAGCTGCACAGCCTGTATACGCGTGGCTGGCTCAGACGGGTGGCGTAGACCAGCGTACCAGGGCGGAAGATGGTCCAGAGGTACTCGTAGCTAATCAGGCCCTGCTCAAGCAGGTTGTCGACGTTCTTGGTCGTGTCGCGGAACTGCTCGTTGATGAAGTCAACGAGCAAGGGGAGGTGCCGAGCACCATCGGATTCGGGCTCGAGACCGTCTGCGGCGGCGGCCAGTTCCCTGCGGTAGTGATACAGACTTCGCGCGGGGAAGGTTACGGTGATGTCGTTGGTGAGAAACGACTGGCCTGGGTAAGAGCCCCCAATCACGTCCTTGAGTGTGGACTTGAGGGCATGGGAGTTGACCTGAAGGGACGTCCGGATGACGTGGAGGTTGCTGCCGTCGTACTCACGGGTGATCTGATACGGTCAGCTTCAGAGAAGATAAGTAATGGAAGAAACCTTACACAGAGGGCGTACTTCTCGTACCAGTTCGTCTTCTCCTCTGGAACATCCTCGTCTTCCTTGGGTTCGGCAATGTATCCGCGGCCTTTCTTCGTCCAACGCTTCTCGAGATGCTTGAGTTCGGACTGCATCGGGGCTTTCTCGATCTCTTCACGACGCTTCTTGTCTTCCTCGGTGAGAACCCCGACAATCTCCTTCTGATCCTCCTCGTCAAGAGGCTCATCGGAGTCACGTGAGTGGTGAGTGCTTTTGCGGGCTGTCTGTTTGGTGCGGGCCATGGTGACACTGAGGGGGATGAGGAATGAGTAAACCTTTTTCTCTTGATGCGGTACGAAGAGCAGTATGAGACATCACTTCCGGCGGTGTGTGGTGCTCTTTTTATAAACAAGATAGACATCTTCAACAGACCGACCAAAGGTTGACTTTGATGCTTTGGTTGCTGGTACGTCCAAGACAATGTAACAATAGGCAGCTACACCCCGCTCGAACGAGGAAAAGAGTCATCGGTGCCCGGAACGGTGTCAGATAGGACGACCCCAGAGTTTGTATGACTCCAAATGACATACGAAGGCGGCCATGTTACTTCAATTAATGCGCCACAGTGGATGGATTAAGGACTGCTGCCTGTGTCGCCTTAGATTCCATGGGCCGCGCGCCGCGTCCAGGGTCCGTTCCGGGCCTGGAACGCCAGCTGCAGGATTTCGTCTTGCGCAACAAGGCATCTCTCGTCATGGAGCTTTGGACTTTAGGCAGCGTTGGCGTTGCCAGCGGATCTGCAATGGTCTGCTTGACATTCCCCTGTGCGGGAAGAAAGAGCCGGATGCCTCTTGACACCAACATCGCAACAACTTGGGATCAATGGCAAGCATTGGGTCTCGAGTACAACTTCTTTCGTACCCGCCGAGATTCATCCGGCTACCTCTTATGCCACTTCTCTTGACAGCGTCACTGCGAGGTCAAAGTCCTCTCACTACCTGTCTTGTTGGGGGGGGGGGCGGCCTACCGTAGTCTCCAGCCACTATTCTACGCCACACACGTCCAGGCAGAACTGTGGCACAGTTGATATTGGATCACCAACTTCAACGTCCACACTCGGGACGCCCAGGCAACAATTCCGAGCATCGAAACGAGAAAGCGACATAGAGACAAAGAAGCGCTTATGCATCTAACTCTACATATAGCCTGGCTGCTAGCCAGCGCACCGTCATGCGGGCGTTGGGCTTCAGCATTTCCACCCAAAAAAACACACAGAGTGGCATGTGCGAAACTGGTGTATCAATCGCCAATGTTCTATCCCCAACTCCGTTATTATTTCAGGCCATACACGTATACACAGCAGAAGGGCCCGTCTCAGCGACGCGCACGCTCTACCGCAGCGGCGCTCGACTTGCTGGCCTTCTCGGCACCGTTGGTCATGGCCAGTCCGACCGGAGTCATGGTGCCGCTGGGCGCCGGCGTGTTGCTCCTCGTAGGAGGTGCCGAGCGGTTGTGCTGCATGTGAGCGCGGACCAAATGTCCGGCAGCCAGTGCACTACACAGCGACAGCTCACCCGCAAGTACGGCAGCACCAATGATGCGGGCGAGGCGACGCGAGTTCTCGCCAGGACTCGTGGGATGGGGACCGCGGATTCCGAGCATATCCAACATGGCGCTCTGGGGCTCGAGGATGGTGCCGCCACCAAGGGTGCCGACCTCGAGAGAGGGCATGGAGACGGAAATTTGCAGAGAGCCACGGAGGCTACAGACGGTCAGTTTGAGTGCTCGAAATCGCGCAAAAGGGGCAAACTCACTTCTTCATGACCGTGATACAGTTGGCGCTCTCCACGACCTGAGCGGGGTCTTGACCGGTGGCGAGGAAAACAGCGGCGACAATGTTGGCAGCATGGGCGTTGAATCCACCGATCGAACCGGCCATAGCGGAGCCAATCAGGTTCTTGTTAATGTTGAGCTCGACCAGCGTATCGACGTCACTCTTGAGAACGCTCTTGACAACATCAGCGGGAATGATGGCTTCAGCAACGACGCTCTTTCCGCGTCCGTCGATCCAGTTGATGGCGGCGGCCTTCTTGTCCGTGCAGTAGTTTCCAGAGACCGAGACGATGTTCATGTCCTCGAAACCCTCGGAAGCCATGACAGAGAGGGCGTGCTCGACACCTTTGGAGATCATGTTCATTCCCATGGCGTCGCCAGTAGTGGTCTTGAAACGGATGTAGAGGTTGGTACCGGCGAGAGCAGTCTTCATGGACTGGAGACGAGCAAAGTTGGAGGTGGAGTTGAAAGCCTTCTTCATGATGTTTTGGCCGACGTCCGAGTCCAGCCAGAGCTTGGCTGCACCAGCGCGCTCGAGAGTCTCGAAACCAACACAGGGACCACGGGTCATGCCGTCGGCGGTGAGAACAGTGACGGCACCACCGCCCGAGTTGATGGCCTTGCAACCACGGCTGGTACTGGCGACGAGCACACCCTCGGTGGTGGCCATGGGAATGAAGTAGCTCTGGCCGTCGATGACAAGCGGACCAGCAACGCCGACGGGCAGGGGCATGTAACCGATGACGTTCTCGCAGCAAGCGCCGAAGACGCGCTCCCAGTTGTAGTGGTGGTAAGGCAGCTTGGATCGCTCGAGGCTACCCGTGAGGTCCGACGTGGCGTTGGTACGGGAGATGATGCTGCGGCGAATTTTGACGGCGCGGGTGTGGTCCTTGAGCGCGCGCTCGAGCGAGTACCCAGGAACCTTGCCACGAAGGGACATGCCAACAACTTCGTTGTCAGTCATCTCGTGGACGCGCTTCTCGGCAATCATCTTCTCAAGCTGAGCAATGGTGCGCTTTTCGGCGGGCTCGGTGGGTTTGGCTTTGGTCATGGCGAGCGACTCAGACTCGTCGTCGGTGGATGCGGGCGTAGCAGGCTTGGGCGTGGGAGGGATATACTCGCCCAAGGGCAGCGTAGCGGAGTCGGTCTCGTTGAAAGTCTCAGCGCGGGCCAGCTCCTTGCGGTCGATCTGATGGTCGGGAACGTTGGGATCCTTGATTCCCCATCGCGCAGCATTGAACAGGTAACCATTGAGAGCGACACTCATGGCGAGGGCGACGACGATCCACTTGGAGAGAATGGGGTCCTCCAAGCTCTTGAGAATGCTGCCAACCATGCGGCCACCAACGCCGTAGTTCTCAAAGTGGTCGTACTCGTCTTCAGTTTGAGTGCCGGACTTGCTGGACGGCGAGGGGAGCGCATAGTGGATGGAGGGGTACTCGAGCTCATACTTGATGGGGGTGAGGATGGTGACAACGGTCGGGCGCTCGCCTCCCTTGGCCGACTCCAGAATAGCGTCTAGACCGTTGGACGCGACCTTGAAGGGGTCAACGGGAGGAGCCGTCACGACGGCGCTGAGACCGCCGGTCCAGGAAGACAGACTGGGAAGGGAGCTCGAGTTGCGGAAGGGAATGGTGCAAATGTTGATGGCGTTGATCAGAACGAAACCAGTGACCATGAGGACCTTGAACTTGGGCACGTTGCTGCTCTTCATCTGCTTACCGAACAAAGAAGTCTCCTTGGGGGCCTTGCCGTTGAACCCGGCCCAATCGTTGCTCTTTGCCACGTTCTCGGCCACGCGGTGGCTGACACCATCGTCCTCAAGCGCGCGGCGCATCTGGACGTGGCGCTTGATGCGGTTGATCTCCAGCTTGATGCTCAAGATGGCAGTGTAGAAGGAGAACAGCAGGATGCAGTCGAAAAAGAGAATCCAGGCGGCGAGGAAGCAAAACTGCTGGAGGCCACCCTGGACGCCAGAGGCAGCACCGAGAACGAGGATGCCGATCTCAATGACATAGTCCTTGACAATGTCAAAACCCTTCTCCTTGATGGCAGCCTGCACGGCGTACTGGATAACGTTGGGAGACGAAATTTCGGCCTTGGCCGAGTTCTTGCCGTCCTTGTTCTTGTCCTGAGGCTTGCGGTGCTCAATGGCGTGAGAAAGCACAGCGCGCGTGAGCACGATATTCTTCTCGAAGCCAATGGTCACCACTAAGAAAGGCAGGCCCTCGGACAGTAAGACCATGGTAATGGGAACACCAAGCTTGGTCGTGACGAGGAGACCAAAAAGGAAGGCGAAGACCGAGGAGAAGAGGACATTGGTGAAGAGCCAGAAGTTGGAGCCCATGCGACGCATAGAGAGGAACAGCGAGACAAATGTCAGGTGCATGGAGAGATACCCAAGGACCATGATGAAGATGTCGAGGGCCTCTGCGTTCTTCAACAAGTCAATGAACTCGGTCCAGCCGTTGCGGATCCACTGAACAAGGCTGTTGCGAGTGTGAACCTTGGCTGCCTTCATAATCCACATCTTCTTCTCCTTGCCGTGCGCCGTCTCCTGGGCCTCCTCGGTAGAGGCATCAGGGATCTCCTGGGCAACAGACAGAAACTCGGAAGCCTGAGAATACGGCACGGAAAAAGCAAGCGCGCTATCCTGGGAGTAACTCGTCAGAGAGTTGGAAGTCGATGGGAGCGAGGTGATGGAAAGGTTATTCGGAATCGGGACAGCGTGAGTGCGCGGCGCGGTGTTTGCGGACTCGGGAGATTGGGACTCGGGGAAGACGAGGGTAAGGAGGGCCAGGTGATCGACATCACCGGCGACGGCGGCCTCGGGTTCGACGTTTTGCCATTTCCAGGCAGTTTCTGGGCCAGCCTGCAGACGACGGCTACCCTCGGTCAGGGAGGACCAGTCGGCGGTGCGAACGCTGATTGTAGCATCAAACAAACTCTCCTGCAAGAGACCGACGTAGGAGGTGCTCGCCAGCACGGCAACGATGACGACGGTGTGAATGGGATGCGAACAGGCGACCTTGGAGAGGAATTTGAGAGCGGGCGTGATCTTCTTGTTGAGCCAGGACGGAGCCGCGGCTTGGGAAGCAGGCTGCTCGCCCCGAAAGCGGTGAGGGAGAAGTGTTGAGGATATCATGGCGAACGAAGCGGTGAGTGCAGATCGTCTACGAGGAAGGCATCGGTGGTTCTAACGGCCGAAAACAAGGAACGAGGGTGCGGTCTAGAGCAAATGGTTAGCGATTGATGCCAATCAAGGTGTCATGATCTATGGCGATGCTGGGAGAACAGCAGACGAGATTGCGGGAGGAGAGAGTTTGGCTGGTCCGATGGCGGCAGCGGGCTGGAATGGAACGAGAATTTATTTCGAGCATCGCGTAGAAATGTTTGTGCGGGATGCGCAGCGCAAAGCAACGCAATGTCGCGCAGCGACATGCAGCAGAAGTACAGAGTACAGTAGCTGCAGCTGCAACCCGAAGATAATTGGAGGAGCGCATACGACTCTAGTGTAAGCAAGGAATAACGTACCGGATCGAAGCAGACGCCGTTGACGTCTTCCGTGTTCACTCGCGCAACAAGAGCCTCAAGAGATTGTTGGATCACACAAGGGGGTTTGGCGTTGAGCTTGGCCGTGGTCGATTCGAATCGGGTCGAAGACGGAATGGTCCAAGGAGGGGAGGGTAGAAAATTTGAAATAGTCGAGCCTGGGTGAGGTCGGAGATCGAGGACGGTCGGTGGTTTAGTAGCGGAGGGCCGAAGTCGCGAGGAGGAGCTGTTGAAGTGCTCGCTCGATTGGAGATGGTGTGGATTAAGGCGCTGCGCGGTCCAGTCCTGGTTGAAGAGGAGACTCGGAGACAGAGAGGACAGGAACGAAACAAGAAGGCCCTCGCGATGCAACGGCAGCCAAGTACCTTTTTCAAAGATGGAGCCCAAGCTGGGTCGGGAAGGGTGGAAGGGCAGTGGTAGTGGGAGCGCAGTCGTCAAGGGGGTCCCTCAAAGTGGGAAGGGGGGTCAAGACCGACCCAATGCCAAAAAGTGTGCAGGTTGAACGTCGAGCCTTGCTATCGTGGCGGAAGTCAAGACCAACCAAGATCTGAAGGTAATGGTGATGCTAATGATTGTCAGTATTTCTGTTGAGAGTTATTAGGAATACAGTATCCGTACCAACTCTGTTCTTCCTGGAGATGGATTGAGGGAAGAGCAAGTTAAAAGCTACCAGGGCTAGTGCTTGACAATCGAGGCTCGAGATGCAGATTGCGTAGGCGAACACAGCGTAGGACTGAGATCCTAGAGGGACACCAGAGCAAAGCTGGGCCAGGCACACACGAGTGAAAATGTGGATGTCGAAGGTCGACGGAGACCAGGTATCGAGACGAACAGTACCTGTCGATCAGTGGGAAACCCGAGGAAGAAAAAGTGCCGCACTGAAGAGACTTCCGTACACAACGTTGACGCTGTACAAATACAGGTCCACACGGGATGAAATTGAGTAATGCTAATCCCAGTCCCAGCAAGTTGGGTTAGGAGGTCGATGATGGTGAGGACAGAGAATTAAATAAAAACATAAAAACATGCATTTATCCTAGACGTGGGATTGGCCATGATTGGTAAATTTACCGACAATGGACCGCTCTGCAAGTACCCTGGTACCTGACGGAAGCTTGCCCAATTCGGCTAGAGGCACTGTTTGCCGACTTTTCCCGCAAAAACACTGGGTGAGGGGCCAATCCAGACAGGGCTCCCTCCGCTTGGTGATTGTGATTGACCAATTTACCCAGCTGGCGCGACTTGGATGACCAGACTGGACTCGGCTTGGCCCTGACAGTTCACGCTACGGGATGCCTCAATTCCAAGACTACTTGCGACTGACATTATCCGTGAGTATCCCACAACTGTGTTCGCTGGCTACACATGGCCGGGCACCAAATGTCAGTGCTAGCCTGGGCAGAGGCTAGGCCACAGCAGCTCTGTCAAAGCATCTTTCGAGCGAAGAGGAAAGGCCAGGCGGACGCCAGCGACACTAATTAGGACGACCAGTCTGTGGCCTCCAAAGCCTCAAAGTTCGGGCCCAAATCCCGTCAACCCAGGTACCTAGATACCCACGTATCTAGTCGACTGCAGTGCTGCAGCGTGGCGGTGGTCGTGTCACAGGAACCCAAGCACCGCCGTGCATCTGCCTCTGTTGGTGTATTGATTCTGCACCTGCAGCGCCGCACAGATTGCGCGTCCAATCTCCTTCACTGGACATGTCTGCTGCGTGATTGTAGAGTTGAGGCCGACGCCAGATGGATAGACAGGCCGAGATGGTCAGATTAGTATTATACACTTTAGCAGAGAGGGTGTAGTGGGAATTGCTCTGGATGGGCTGTTTTTCATGGTTTGCAGCGCTGTGGTAGTAGGCACTAATAATTAACAGCCTGTTACACCTGCCTACCTTGCCGACCAAGGTAGGTACCCGCTTGAAAGCAACCGTCTATCTTATCTGCAGCACAGGCCTCTAGGTAGGTAAGGTAAGGTGTTCACCATCAGAAACCTGGGTATCCAAGGCAGACGCCTTATCACTGAACCTCAAAACGAAGCTCAGACTACCAAGACCAGCAGACAAGAGAAAAGCAGAACACCGCCGACGCCGCGTCATGATACGCGGACACAAACACGGACACGGGACCTGCTGCGACAGCTAGCTGTGGCTCTACTGTGTGATGTCGCCTTTGGCGATGCCCCTGGCGGGGGTCATGGCACCGACGAAGCGAAAACCGCGTGCCTACGTTGCTGCCGCATGTTGGGCTTCGAAAAAGGCTCGTAGGGATGTGTAGGCGTGTGAGATAAGGTAGGTAGGTAGGTAATTAGGTATTTCCTACTCCGTACTTGTGACGGGCTGGGACATTGTCGCTCCTTCTCTACGCGCCTTCCTCTTGCGTCAGGGTGACATTGACGTGATGGGAGCTGGGGAGGTCCCCTTCTAGAATTGCAGTGGAGTCTCCTCCATAATTACCTGCTTGCTCCCGTTTGCGCTGCCTTCTGCTCCTGCTCCGAAGATCACCTTACCTAGGTACCTTACTTGGATACTACCTGCATCTTTCATGCTGTAACACGCCTTGTCATCCTCCCATTTCTCTCGAATTCTTTTCCTGCCTCCCCAGATATGTGCCGTTTAAGCGAACCATCATCGCAGACGGCAATGAACCCGCGTAGGTAATACGGATTTCGGCAGCGGTATGGAAATCTCCTTTCGCACATCATTACTTCCATGCAAAAGCCCTTGCCCAGCTGGCTGACACGCATCGGTGTGCTTGCCGTTTTCCAGCCTTCCTGACCTTGCCGACTGTCTCCTCAGAGTCGGTTCCCCTATTGACATGGAGATCTACCCGAAGTCGTCGCAGTTTGACAACTTGTTGGTCTTTTTCGCTTCCACCGCTTAAGGTAGTGTACTTGTAAGGTACCTGTCCTTTGATGGAAACCTGTTTTGAAGTCTTTGTCTTTCGTTCCTTGGTCAGTCTGCTGCTCTTTCAATTCCGCTGCTTTCCAACTTCATACAAGGCGTCCATCAGTCAGGTCATACTTGAAAATACGTTAGCCAGGCGGCGGTGAGGCCGCATGAGCCTCTGCGACCAACTATCAACTTGGCCCATCACCAGCTCTGCAGCCAGCCCCTGACTGCTCGTGGCCCAGGAGGTACATACTGCGTATGGAGGAGCAGCTGGTCTGGCCCCCCCGTCTTCTTCTTCCGCCAGCATTGGCCAGCCGAAGGCCTCTTGGCACCTTGTCACAACCAACGCAACGTCGCGGGGCCACGGAGCCTTCGCGACGCGCTGCTACCCAAGCGCTGCTCACCACGTTTGCGCCGCAGTATCCATCTGTACGCAGTACAGATACTCCGTACAGAGCAAGCTTCTCGATAATCACTGCCTACCTATCCACACCTTACCCGTGACAGCTCTCCCGTCACCTGGCTGGCCGGGTTGGCCTGAACGAAGCCTCAAGTGCACTTCCACCTCCAAAAAAAGTACCACGTAAAGATGTATACTCTGAGTCAAGACACTGCAGATTATCTACCGTTTGGGCGTGTCTCCTGCCATCTCTACTATGTATTGCTTTGCGAAGAACAACCTGAATCGCTCAGGCTTTGCTTCTATCCTGACGTGGCTCTGGCCTCATACTCATCTGGACGACGTTGCATCAGCGCCACCAAGCAATCACGGCACTCAGCTGTATCCTTTTCTCGTGCATGTTGGGATGGGCTCACGTAGGTTTGGGGCCGGCCCCCCCAACCCCCAACCCCCAAGACCATTGAAACGCCCGGAGCCCGTACGGACGGCTATTTTGTTCGCATAACGTACTCGCAATAGGCAACGGAGAGAATGGCAAGCGCAAGATATGAGACGACAAGAGGAACCATATTTCGTCCCGTGCTCGTCCTCGTCAGGCCGTTAGGTTCCTAGCCTCCGGACCTCCGGCCCCTCTACGCTGATAATCTTGACCCCGCTGGCCTCGAGCTCGCCCTTGCACTCGTCCCATTTCTCAGCGTCCACTGGCCTCGTCCCTTCCTCGACGATAAATGTCCGGAACCCTTCCTTGACGGCGTCCAGCGCGGTAAATTTGACGCAGTAGTCGCCAGCCAGCCCAACGACGAAGACGTCGGTAACGCCCTTGTCCCTGAGCATCGCTGCCAATCCGCTGTCTGCCACGCGGGGCGACTGGAAAGGATCGTGGAAGACGCTGTACATCTCCACCTCCTTGACTTGGCCCTTTTCAATCACGGTGTCGACCGCCGCAGCATCCAACTCCGGCACGAGGGCCGCGCCGGGCGTCCCCTGCACGCAGTGCACCGGCCATAGGCGGGTGTGATACGTCTCGGCGCTGTTTCGCGGGTTGACAATGTCGACAAAGTCGACAAACGGCTGCTTTCCTTGGTGGTTTGATGCAAACGAAACGTGGTCCTTGGGATGCCAGTCCTTGGTGGCTACTTTCGTCACGAACGGGAGGCGCAGGAGTGCGTTGACGACGCCGTGAATGTCACGGCCATGAGCCACAGCGAGCGACCCATTCTTCCGGCCCAGTCAGCTGGGTGGCTGGGTCTCGGATTCCGACGTTTGGGTTGGTGTACTCACCGGTGGGCAGAAGTCTTCTTGGAAGTCGACGACGATGAGCGCCGGTTTGAAATCGCTCTGCGCCATGGCAGCGTCAACACTGCCACCACCACCAGGGTACAACGGAAGATCACGGTAAGCTGAAGCACTGATGCACCGTCTTGGACGCTATGCCGCGACTGGACTATGAGCGTTGGGAATCGTTGACCGTTTTGTGTCTCAGGTGACAGCCAGGTTCGGTGATGGCTTCAGTGCGATAGGTAATTAGATAATGGTCGAAGATGAAGGAGTACCAGTGGTTACCTCATCACTGTACGTACCGTAAGCTCGCAGATCCGAGCATGGGGCTAGGTAGATTGGTAGGCCGATACAGTGCGATAAGGTATGCCGTGTACCTATGGGCTCCTCGGTGAGCCACAGCGGGCCGATTCACTGAATTCTTGGGCACAGCGGCAGGCAGCTTATCTGGTGCAGTAAGGTATCGTATCTTATCGCACAAACCACCTGAGTGAATTGGCCAGCTCTCCAGTCTCACGAACACCCCTTCATCATTTGGTCGTCCCAGATAGACGGACTCAAAGGACCCCTACAGCATGTCGATGAGACCCTGGGGTGCTTGTTAATCACGATGCACCTCCAGGTCCATGCTTGGCCTGCAGCTCCACGTCACTGGCATGTACGCGCCACCCTCTGCCAGCTGAACGGTGCGCCTGCTGGCTTTAACAGCCATGCTTGGCTTGTTTCCGAGGAAGGCTGTGGCAGCTGTGATTGCTTCGCGGTCGACGCCGCGAGTATGGTCTGTTTCCAAACCCCTCTTCGGCACCGGGACATGCCCTGGCTTCAAGCTGCAGGGAAAATCAACTCAACACAAACTCGAACCCCGTCCTGTCCTGTATGGGATTTCTGCAGGTGAAATCCGAAGTCAGGCTTTGGCTTCGACAGAGACGCAATCATGCAGATCTTTCAGCTGGCTTCTCGACTTCACCCTGACTATCATTGCCAAATCCTGTTTCCACTTCGGTTGGAGCCAGCCTGTCTTCCTCGGTAAACGGCTCCGTGTCTAAGGCGTGAGATATCCATCGTGTCCCCTTTCCCTCATTCCAAGACAGCTTCGCCTCGACACAATCACGTGACCGTCGAGGCAGAGCTCCGTTGCTGAGCTCTGAGCTCACTAAGCTATGAGCTCCAGCTAGCCGGTCACGAGCCCAATCCAAGCCCGTGCAGTGAAACCCTCCAATCACGACTCTCGACATATTTGGCGACTCAGCTAATTATGAAGTCCCCGAATGCAATTGGGCGTGTTTTGGTTGCCACATCAGATGACAGCCACAATAGTTGCTTGGGGAACACGCTGGTAATAATTAGTGCGTTGCAACTGTTTAGAGTCTTGCAGGTGACTGGCTCTGTAAATCTGTAAAATGAAACGCGCTGTCCGATAAGGGTTGCTTCCATCAACACACTTTCATCTTATCATCTCCGTCCCCATCCACCCAGTCTCATTGTCATCTCACCATGCGTCTGTCAATAACCCTTCTCGCCTTCGCTGTGCCATCGGTGTTCTCATGGGGCAACGTTGGCCACCGTACAGTTGGTTATCTAGCCGAGAAGTACCTGTCCGACGAGGCTTCGGCCGTGTTTGGGGAGCTTCTCGCAAACGACCGTAACTACGATTTCTCAGATGCGGCAACCTGGGCGGATACGCTCAGAGGCCACATGGGCTGGGCGAGCAAGTATCACTACATCAGTAAGTACACATCGTCCTCTTCGTGACTCTTTAGCTGTCACTAATACGCGTCAGACCCCTCCGACAGCCCTCCGCGTCTTTGCGGGATGAAGTATCCCTCAGACTGCCCAACAACCGGTTGCATCATTTCCGCAATCCAAAACTACGTGCGAGACGTCTTCCTTGGCCCAATCAAGTACTCCGTCTGACATTTTCAGACATCTCAAATCCTCGACACTGCCCTGCCGCATGTCAACCGCAAAAACGCAACCATGTTCGTCATCCACTTCCTGGGCGACATACACCAGCCTCTCCACGCAACAGGCCTGCTCCGCGGCGGCAACGACATCAGACCCGTCTGCTGGCGTCGCCAACCCGACGCCCAGGGCCGCTGCACCGGGCCCATGAGCCTCCACTCCGTCTGGGACACCCAGATCCCACACCGCATCCGCGGTCTCCCGCCACACCTCAGCGCCCCGCAGGAGAAGGTGGCCGCGGCGGCGTGGGCGGCGGACCTGTACACCCGCCAGCGGAACGCGGGCGTCAACGCGACGGCGCAGTGCGTCGACCTCGACACGGGGCGGTGCGCCGTCGACTGGGCCACGGAGAGCAACGCGTACGTCTGCTCCCACGTGTTGAAGAACGGTCTGGACTGGCTCAAGAGCCGGGATCTCAGCGAGGGGTATTTTGATGACAACTGGGAGGTCGTGGATGATGTGATTGGAAAGGCGGGCGTGAGGCTCGGCGCGTGGCTGAACGCGGTTGCCGCGCGTTTGGTTGCGAAGAAGGGCCCGGCGTTTGAGGAACTCTGAGGAGAAGCTCGCAAACATGTTGGATACCTTTGGCTGTCCGAGTTGAAGCACGCAGGGTAGTCTGCGGTCGAGACAGCGTAGTACTTGTGCTGTGACCGTTTGGACGTACGTCTCCTTGTTTGAATGATATCGTGGACCTTGGCACCATCACTCAGTGTCGTATATTCAGTTGTATGTTGATGCCCCATCGTATGCGACTGGCAACAGTCTCGCAATACCTACTGATGAGCTGCAAGGTCATTAATGGGGTCTTGTTACCAGCCTAAAGCAGCCAAGTTCTTTCCACTGCGCCAAGGGCTGCAGCGCATGGGCTGATGCTGAACTATTTCAACTGCAACCAGGCATATTCTGTATCAGACACGATCGGACTGGCATCACGTCATCTAGCAGCTCGTCTTCTTGCTTCTTGCTTTTACAGTGCCCAGATACTTCGAAACATCCTTCTTTGCGGCCAAGAGTGGCGCCGCCATTCATCAACACGTCGAGGTCAAGCCGTGCATAGAGGACTTTCAACTTCTTGTGATCAAAATTTCGACATGGTGACTTACCCGATCCATTTACTGCATCAGCTGCTGACGACGACGCTGCGGCGTCGTCAAGTCTGTTGATGGGTCGCACAAACCAATCGCCATCTCAAGTGAGGCACATCGTCCGAATGACGCATGGATGTCTGGATAACCGCATGATGCCCGCAGCCCATCACTTGATGAGGCGCCAGTTGACCCGAGAACCCGGTAACGCATGTGATTCTGGACCATGAGACGGCAAATGGATGTGAGCTCGCGTTTTTCTTGGGACAGTGGGCGGTGTTCCTGCATGCGATTCCGGGGGGAAGGGATTTACCACATGACGACGACGAAGGAAGAGCTTATTTAAACTCCTACAAGCTAGTTATGCCACATGATTAACAGATGCCATCGTCGACAGTGTACTGAAACCGGTATCTTGCTGTTACATCGATTCACCAGGCCTCGTGCTCGAGCGAGCTCTTCTCGCCTGCAATCTTCTCATTCTTGCCCTGGTGCAGGGTGGTAGCGACCTGATCCGTCATGTACTTGTCGACGTTGGGTACCAGAAGAGCACAAATGATGGCGACCACGGAGAAGCCAATGTTGGCCAAGAAGACGGTTCTGTAGGCGTTCGCGTTGGCTTCCTGGTACGCTCTGGTACCGATGGCCAGGATGTCCGCGGTGAGTCCGGACACGCCGTCAAAAGACCCCGTCGTGAATCCCAGGATGAAGGCCGGGACGCTTTCCAACGGCAGTCCCGCCTCGACGACGGCAGGCGGCACCAGCGCGGGAATGGTCGACGCGAGCCTGTTGCTGAGAATGACGTTGTATATCGACGACGCAATGGCGCTGATGAGGAAGCGGATGCTGCCAGCCACGCCTCCAGCACTCCCCAGGTTCGACTGGTCTGGCGCCGTGAGAGTGACGATGGTGATGGCGCCGCCTTCCATCCATCCGTTGAAGAAGACACCGAACGAGACGAGGACGGAAGCTCGCATGCGATCGTCCGGACCGCAGGTCGCGACACAGGCGAAGCATATTCCGCCGAGAACAGCCATGACGACAACCTGCCACTTGAGGTGTCCGATCCATTTGCCCAGCGCGCCGCCAACAATCTGTCCGAGGAGGATGAAGAACGCGACAAAGGAAGCCAGCAGAGGTCCGTAGAGAGGCCTCGCGGGATCCGAGTAGAGGACCGCCACCATGGACGGCCAGACCAGGGCGAAGGCGAAGTAGACACTCGCGCCCAGCCCGGTGAGGATGACGGAAGCCACCCACCTGAGGTTCCGGAAGTACTGCACGGGAACGAGGGGTTCCGAGAGCTTGGCAAACGTCTCCCAAGCCGCAAAGGCGACGAGGGCCGCGGCGCCCACCACCACGGTGCCGATGACGTGGGCCGAAGACCACGAATACACGACGCCGCCCCAGTTCAGCCCCATCATGAAGACGAGCGCGCCGCCGGTGTAGAGCACGGCGCCGACGTAGTCGAAGGCCTTTGCGTAGGCCCACGCGCTCGCCTCGGCGC
Source organism: Colletotrichum lindemuthianum (assembly GCA_001693025.2). Taxonomy (NCBI): domain Eukaryota; kingdom Fungi; phylum Ascomycota; class Sordariomycetes; order Glomerellales; family Glomerellaceae; genus Colletotrichum; species Colletotrichum lindemuthianum. The sequence continues at coordinate 87,846 of MASP02000166.1, read as the reverse complement.
CGTGCTTCATCCTGAAGGTCGGCGGGTGGTAGAAGAGCACCCAGCACACCAGGGACGCGGCGTTGATGCCGATGAGGATGTAGTAGCCGCCGCGCCAGCCGACCGAGGGGTGCTGCTTGACGAAAGCGTTGGCGATGACGGGGGCGAAACCGGCACCCGGTATGCAGAGGAAGTAGCAGAAGGCGTTGCCCGCGAGACGGTACTTCATGGGGAGGAGTTCGCCCATGACGTAGTAGTGGGACAGCTGCGTCGCGGCCGCGATGCCGATGATGGTTGTGCCGCCGATGAGCATGTTGACCGAGGTGGCTGTCGCGCCGATGACGGAGCCGATGACGCCCAGCGCGGCGCCTCCGATGAAGACGTGGCGACGGCCGAAGATGTCGGTGACGCGGCCGATGATTGTCACGGCAACGGCGGAGGTGAGGGTGTACGTCAGGGCCGTCCAGACAATGTTCGGATCCTGTAATGTTAGTCCCCGGTATGTTGATGGTTTAACAAGCTTCTGAACAGCGACTCACAGGCCCAATGTCCGCGTTGATGAGGTTCAGGATGGGCGCGGCGTAGGCGAAGCCAGCTGTGCCCGCCATCAAACCTAGACCGATGGCCATCATGGAGCCGAGGAAAAAGCTGCTGGTGAAGTATCCCGGCGGCAGAGTACTGACATCTGCCTCAAAGTGGCCGCTCTCCGAGTCCAGGGACGATAGACCCTTGTCCGAGACGTGGACGACCTCCTCGTCGTGGGGCTTCTTCATCTCGGGAGGCGTAGCGGGGTTCTCCATTCTGAGATAAAGGGACAACCAAGTTGTTGCGGATGTAGAATTCGTCGTAGTTGAGGTGAGAATCCTATTCCTTTTGTGAAGTTCAAGATAAACCAGAGAAGACTGGTGTAAGACCAGGGTTTCTAGTCTACCGAGGGCATGGCACTCCCGCCAACAGGGCTTGCCACAATCATGTCGAGCTTTCACATTGTTTCCTAGCTGAATAGAAATCCCCAGCAGTCTCATTGGTAGGCAATCCGAGTTCCCAAAGGATTCACAGCATATTGACCGACGGCGTTCAGGATGGTCGGCGTGCGACCAATCAGACCCGACGGCGGTGTGATGTTTGTTTGCTACCGACTTCCCAACTGAAAAGATGGATGGCTCACGTATAACCGTTCAGCAGCCGGCTGAGCCCGCCAAGTGACAAACAAGCAGGGTACGCACGCTGGCACGTTTGTCAACATCTGTTGTTGAGGAAGCGGCAGTCATCTCCGCGAGCGGTGAGGCGTTCGGACCCAGCTCCTTGGAGCCGGACAGCTATTCTCGTGGCTTCCATGTGGATGAGTTGTATGCATAGACCAATTCTGGACTCTTGTTCTGTTTCACTGGGCGTTTTCGGCTTGGCAGTAGACCAGGATTGATTATCATTCCTCTCTAGTAGTGTCCCAACGGTCCTCTAAAAGGGGCTCTCAGATCTTTGGGGCATGAGAGAGCCAGCCAGTAGCCAGTTCCCCAAGATGATTCGGAAATAAAACCAGACTGTTCAAACAGTACAAAAGAAGACCAAGTGCGGCCAAGTCTGCTCACTGTCCTTGGTTGCTTCCAAAAATCGTCAGTTCAACTACGAAGTCTCCGAAGCCCCGGCGTCGGACTCGCCCTCCGAGCTGAGATGCAGGCTGTCCAACTGCCTCATCACGTTGCCCAATCGCCGCGGCTCAGGATCATCCGTGATGCTGACAATTGCTACCGGCCAAGATGACTGGACCTGGCTCGCCGCAATCAACCTGGATTGCTCGGAGCTTTGCGGTTTGATGTTGGCAAACTGTTGCAGGAGGCTCAGGTCTTCCGGGCTCATTCGCGACTGGGCGAGGCGGAAGAGAATCTGACTGATGTAGAAACTCTTTCCTTGCTCGTACAGTCCTTTGGCGCAGAGAATGCGCGTGGAGCGCCGGTAGGCTCGCATGTCGCTACTCGTGTCGGATGCGTCTTCCTGATGGATGTAGAGCAGCGTGTTGAGAAGCTGCGGAAAGAAGGATTGGGTAGCATCGAATCCGTGCCGGAGGTAGTAAAGACGGATGACGGATTCGTACGAGATCTTGGCTTGAGCAAGAGCTTCTGCAAGCGTCTGATCCTGGCGACGGACGAGATTTGCGCTGCTGGGTGGCATGTCGGACTTTGCCGGCCTGGACAAGAAGCCTTCCAGAAGGTTGATGACGACGTTGAAGTAGTGTGCACTGAGACTCGGTCAGCTCGCAAGCATAGAGCTCGCTTTACACGTCTCGTGGCGGGCGTGAATCCAGTGAAGCACTACTTACTGCAGAATAAGATGCGCGGGGAAGACGATCTTTCGAGGACTTGGAATGTCTGGGAGGTTTTCGTACCACGATTCCAGAGCCTTGTGCTTATCGGAAACGCTCGAAAAGGTCATCTCGGCGGGTTCCTTGTCCCCGAAGCCAAAAAGATCGATAGCCATACTGTTTATTAGCTTATGCAGCTGGGACCTTTGGAAAAAGGTGAATCCAAAGCCGCAGGGCCAGCTGGTCTCGCTCAAGGGGTATTTCAACCAGAACTCGCCGTAAAATGCTGGGTCCTCCAGGGGGTCTGGTAGTTCGTTTAAAGGCGGCTCGCTCACGAGAGGCTTCTCGAACATGTACCAGGCCATGAAGCTATCATCGATCAGCTGCGTCAGCTGCCACTTGTGGGGTTTCCAAGATGGGTGGTGAGTCGACCAACCTTAGCCAGTTGAACATGGCCCAGGAAGTGAATATCCGGCCTCGGCCCAGTCTTCCGCGGTGCTCTTCCTTTTTGAAAAGGCCGATTTGGTGGGCCATGGAGGTCACTTGGAGTGTGTAAGACCAGCCGATTTTGTCTGCTCCGCAAATATTGAGAACAATATTGAGGAGAATTCCGGCCTGTATCGTCGTGAGACGGCTCTTCCCGGCTTCCATCTCCCACAGTCGCTTTGCCTCAGCCAGGAACTGATATGCCAAGTTTTGCGGGTTCCAAAACTCCGCCCGTGTCACCAAGTTCGAGCAACAGTGCTATGACGAACAAAGTCAGTTGGCAGTGGCGAATAACCAAGACGAAGGATACATCTCACCGACGCGTAGGCCAAGACGGTATTCACCATCAGGGACGAGCAGAAGGTTGTGCGGCCTTTGGCCATGTCGTCCAGAAAGTAGTCCTTCTGGAAAGTGATGATGGAGTTGTAGTCGCAAATCAAGAAATCGTGAAGGAGCTTGCGCATCAGCGTGTCGTCCGAGGTCGCATTTGTCCATTTGGAAGGGGTAACCGACTCCAGTCTCGGGTCAACAATCGTGGCGGCGTGATAGGGCTTCAGGTATGGGCTCTGCAAACGAGTCCTGGAAGTACTAGCTGCCGAGACGTCTCTTTCTTCTGGAGAGGGTTCGCGTGCCGAGAATGTGCTCTCGTACAGCAGCGAAGCAAAGTAAGGATTCTCCCGCTCCTGTAGGAACGGAGGCATACCAGACATGTAAGGGAATTCGAACCTGAGCCTCGTTTCTGGAACGAGAGCAAGTTGAAGTAACAGGTCTCCGTGTTGTACCTGTCGAAGAATGGTGTCCGGGTCCATGCCGTTTCGAATCCTTTGCAAGATGACCTGGGCTTCTGATGAAGGTCTGGGTTGGAGAAGATCGTATATGTTTTGATAGGTGTTGGTTTGCTGATTCAAATCCTGGTACTTTCGTTTCAAGGCCCGATTTCTTGTCTCCCCCGCAGTCACGGTATCGTATACACACTCGACTTTCCTGTTGATGCATTGTGAGCATTTTGGGCGTTCGGCTGTGCACTAAGAAGATAGATGCCAAGTCAGCATACGGAGTCCGAATTCGATGGCATCCGTTTCTCTGGCGACCAGTTCCGTACCCTGATCTTTCGCCTTCTACATGCATTGCACGCAGCAGAGGTCATGGGACGTTTCCCCGTAGGTTTCGCGGTTGGTGTGCTCAAAGGACCGTCAACCCCTCCTCGACCTGGGTCGCCGCCCTCGGCCGGTAGAATACGTCTGTATTGCTGGCCATCGCTGGGCAGCATGACGGAAGGGTGGCTCGAGCAGACTTCGAACTAGGAGGAACCAGAGAAATAATGAGGGGTCCAATGGAGTTCTGAGCTACGGACGTTGCAGCTTCACCAGCTCACAAGTGATGTCGTTGACGATGGAAAGATAGGAAGCCTACACTGGTTCGGAGGGGCCTCCACGTATTCTAGCCGTTCATGCATCCAATCAGAAGCAAAGCGGGAAGACGTCCGCTTCTCAACAAATAAACATAATGAACAAATCATCGTGTCGATCCGGAATGGGTTATGCATAACTAGTCAACCATGTGGCGCTTACATGCGAGGACTTTTGCTCTTCCAGCCTTGTCTTACCATGTCTCGAGCTCCGGCGTCGCTAGCACACACATAGCTAGCTTATACAATGCTGCTGAAAAGTAATTCCCGCAGTGCATGCACTGGCAGCGAGTAAGTAAATTTATGTAGATTCCAGTGGTGAAGTAAATGAACCAGGCTGTGACCGTTTCGGCCAATTGTCATGGTTTTGGCGTCTTGAATATGCTACTTCATCTCGTCAACAGCAGTGGCTGGTGGTCGTTATATGGGGAACAAATTTCGTGCGATTATTTTCACCCATCTTTCAGTTGAATTCATGGCAGTTAGCCCTGGCAGAGGCCTCGCTGTCTGACGAGAGAATGGTGTATGTTGACATGTATGTTGAAGAATGCTCAGTTTGTCTAGACTGCCGCACCACGAACAATCAACGTACCATACCAGCCCTCTCTCACACACAACTTCCGTGATGCTTCATCTGGATATCCATGTGGCTCGACCCGTTGTCAACTCACCTTACACCAGAAGCACAACTTGACCGGGCACGACGGATATGACAAGGTTTACGTACACACTCACGCCATAGATGCCATCTGATGTTGCATTCACCCATCCGCAAACGCGCTCATCGCCTCATGCGTGAAACGAACGTGAAACTCGGGCTTCACTCACCAACAACTTGGCGATGAAGCATCTCGCATCGCACTTTCCGCTTCTTGTAATTTTCGTTTCTTTTTCCGGCGTCGTACTCTCGCGTGATTGAACGAACACCATGCTCTGCCAAGGAAATCCTCGCGTGGTCATCTCCTTGGCGTTGGGCCTCATCCTCGTCTGGAGCATTCGCCTCTTCCATGTCCCGGATACCATCTCGACGTTATTTTACGAATACACCGGCCACAGCAAACTCAAAGATGAGATTGCCTTTATTCGGCAGGCGATGGACGTAGAGTTTCCCACCCCCATCGACTACAAGCCTATTCAGGAAACATGCTCGCGCTCGGGATTCCGCTCTGGGCTGGTCTTCACCTGCGAAGAGCAGCACGGCGGCATTGGCATGGTCCGGAACCAGATCTTGAAGTGTGTACGATACGCCATCAGCGGCGGGGGAGCGCTGGTTGTGCCCACCATGGCTCTGCGCAACGCGACCGACATTACCGACATTGAAACCAGCAATGAGGTCCCGTTGGATTACTTGATTGACCGCAAGACCTTTGTGACCCATCTCGCCAAAGGCTGTCCTGCCATGCGGGTGTATGATCGTATAGAAGACTTTTACTCGTACCAGAACCGAGTGTCTGTGGATTTGGTAGGAGACCAATTCGAGCCGAAGCATCCACGTGAGGGCTTGCGGCACCCACGCGAATGGCGTCGCAACTTTGACGAATGGCTAGAGAAGCAGTCGGTCCAGATCCGGACCGATAAGCCAGTCCATATCAAAATGGGTCAAGCCTTTCTCGAGTATCCCGTGCGGGATGACGGAAAGGCTTTTGCGATGGAGTTTGGCAAGATCATCTCCTTCCGAAATGACACGCGCGCCCTGGCGGCCAAGGTGCTCTTCGAGTTGAAGGAAAAGTTCAAGCTGCGCGTCGACCCGGGGAAAGCCATCAACCCTAATGCATACTACGGCGCGCATCTACGACTCGAGAAAGATGCCGTATCGGCGTGGCAGCCCGAAGAGTGGAGGTTCTCAAGGATGGATGATCAGTTTGGGGAACAGTTCCGAAAGCTTGAAGAGTCGGGACTGAATCTTGTCTACGTCGCCTCTGGGAACCAGACCGTGGTCGAGACTTTCAGAGAAAGATTGAACGAACGTCTCAGGGCAAGCAAGGGTCTCGAGGCGAAAAACATCACGGTGGTTACGAAGTACGACCTGCTCCGAGGAGTGGATCGTTTGCGGCTGGATAAGCTCACATTCGACCAACAGGCCCTGGTGGACTTTCTGATGCTCTTCAAGGCGAGCTCATTCATGGGAGTCGCGCACTCGAGCTTCCCGTGGAACGTGGCGTTGAGAAGACATGAGCTGAGCAAGTACGAGGCGTACGGTAATGAGGGGTCGGATCTGCTGAAAGATGAGTATAGCGAGATTATGGGCATGGAAGCGGATTATCCGTACGTAGACCCTTTTGTGTATGGCATATGGCCGTAGAGGGAGACATGGATACATATAAACAGTAGATATGTAATCACGAAGCACGTACATGACCTACGATTGTCGATGCAAAGGCTACAACTGGTTTCCAAACAAGTTGTCGAGGCAGCTGCATTTATATGAGTGATCTGAGGGCATTAAGCCAGCTTGGACTCTGACCAGGCCGGAGAGAAGTTTTGCTTATGGCAGCGTGGCGAGATGAAGTCTGACGTTTATCTAGGGGAAAGAGGCATTACAATAAAGGCAGTGAGAGGACGCTCTGTTGCCTATTGAGTTGTCAGTTGTTGTCGTTATCGTTGCCGTACTTGGAGTCGGATGAGTGAGACCGTCGACATCAGGTGAAGCAACACCGCACTGAATCGGACGGGATGAAGGGCGGACACAACAAGACGAATAGCAATTTAGTAAAGCTCGGCCCGGCTAAACCCTGCGTGCGTAACCATCTGGTAAGTAAGGAGAGCTTTTCATCCAGTCAATGATGATAGTAAGCGCTTACAACTGTGCAAGTCCATCCATGATGATGATGGATGATTGAGCCGGCCCGTGTCGGACAGTGAGTTACAGCTACTAAGCCCTGTAGAGCAGTGCTGAACTGTGACCGTGGGCTTCTGCGGGGCAATCAATTGGCGGCTCTCATTAGCATCATGGACATTGCAATCACAGCCCTATGCATCGTATGAATGACTGGGACGGGCTAAAAGATTTAAGCTTCTTAGCCCGATGGTGCGAACCACCATCGTGTAACGAACATGAGCTCGTCCAGACGTGTGCAGAGACACCTTTCCAAAGTAATCATAGTGAGCTCACCCAACACTCAAGTGGTGACTGTGACCCCGCTAGTTCCGATGGAGGAGGGGTGATCCCCCGGTTCGATCGCTAATCGGCAGTACTTGATCAGTCGAATCGAATCTCGGCGGACAAAGATGGCCGGCGGAGAATGACCTCATTAAACTCGGTGTCACCGCGTCATAGACACTGGACGCCGACGCACTCGAGCCAAAAAGTCGGACCATATTACTTCAGCGAACTCAATTCCCGGGCTGGCATGTTTGAGGGGTAATTGTTGACACTCAACAGCAGTATCTTGCCTTCTCCCATGGACACCAACACCTCTGATCGTGACCTCGAGCAGAACGGCCTCAAAGATATGGCGCACAATGGGAACACGGGCAAGGATGGGCGGAAGAGGGTTCTCGTCGTGGGTGCCGGTGCAGCTGGGTATGTCACTCGACGCGCGCTCAACTGCGACGCGCTGTGAGCGAGATCTGAGATGGGATAATGTCTGACGGTAGTGCAGCATGTCGACAGCTTACCATCTCTCCAACCATCCCGACAAATTCGAAGTCACCCTGATTGACTCGGTGGATTACTGCGGAGGCCAGGCGTTCTCCATGCCGCTCGACAAAGAACGACACGGCGCAAGCTGGTTCAACCAGGGCGTCCAGGGCGGCAGCTACATCTTCCACCACACGCTCACCATGTTCGCCAGGCAGGGCTTCCACGCGGATCCCGTCAAACTCCAGGTCTCGTTCGGCAAGGACGACAAGTTCTGGACGAACGTGTTCCCCACCGAGTTCATGGTGAAGCACCAAAAGGAAGTCCAGCGTCTCGCCTTTATGCTCAGGTTCATGCGATGGTTCGAGGTCTTGTTCGCTCTGATCCCTCTCAAGATTGTCTTCAAGCTGTTCCTCTTTTCCGAGGAATTCACCAACGTCATCGGCCTTCCCATGACGGCCTTGTTCCTCGGCACCGGCAACGCCACGCCCGAGGTGCCCGCCATCATGCTGGAGCGTCTCTGCACTTCTCCGACGTATGGAATGTGGTATCCCCCCGACAAGAACAGCGTGGTAACCAATCTCCCTCCCATGGTCGTGTTCCCCAACTTTACCGATTTCTACACGACCTGGAAGAAGGATCTCCAAGCACGTGGGGTGACCGTCCGCCTCTCCACCGAGCTCACGGAAGTCGTCCACCGCAACAAGCGCGGCGTGCTGGTCAAGGTCAAGCCCCGCACACCAGCCGAGGACGGCCACAACCCAAACGGGGGAGACGCCGACGCCCCAGAGTCCGAGGAGCACTACGACGAGATCGTCCTCTGCGTCCTCGCCGACACGGCCAAGAAGATACTGGGCAGGACGTCCTCGTGGCGCGAGCGCCAAGTGCTCGGATCCGCCAAGTTCTCCGACGACATCACCATCACCCACAACGATGCCGAATACATGAAGAAGTACTACGAAAACTTCTACGACGACTCAAAGGCCGTCAAGGCCCTCGGGAAGAAGCGTGATCTGGACCAGACTTCGCGTCTCGCGTTCGCCAAGGACAACTTCAGGCCCATGTACTACATCCGCATGTACGACGACGACCTCTCCAAGCTGGAGATGTGCTTCGACACCACCAACTACCAGTCCCAGTTTCCGGAAAAGGTCCCGTTCGAGCAGCACGTCTTCCAGACGATCTACCTCAACAAGGGCCGCGACCGCAAGCTCTGGACCGACCACGACATTGACGAGAGCAAAATCATCCGCAAGGACTGGTGGCACCAGCTCTGCCACTCGTGGACGCACTACGCCTTCGTCGTGCCCTGGATGATGTTCCTCCAGGCCAAGAAGCGCACCCGCTTCGCGTCGTCGTGGACCCTCGTCAACGCCCACGAGGTCGCCATCATGTCCGGCCTCGCTGCGGCCGTGGACATGGGAGCGGACTACCCCGAGGACCTGGAGCACGACAAGTTTGCCTTTTTGTGCTTTAGACTGTACTATCTGCTCGCATACGGCAAGTGGTATCGGCGAAAGTTTAAGGGGAGCAAGAGCCAAAGGGCCAAGGACGGGGCAAGCTGGGCGTCTGGCCTCTACGGGAGTGTGTATCAGGGCCCGGGGGTGACTTCTCAAGAGAGGGCGACGTGGAGAGAAGAGGTGAAGGCGGGGAGGAGCACGGAGAATTTGGCCAAGAGTAACAATGGTCGAAGCCAGCCTTGAGGTGGTGACGCTGAGTCGACTTCGTCCCTACTACGTAGACCATTGCTGCGGAAAGAATGGGTCTATTATAATCTAATTGGTTTGAAGATAAGGGCGAGATGCTAGTAAGGATTATAATTATATAATACGGGCCCATATATACCCACTTACAACCCCACCCACAATGGCCAGGTCACATCCACTAATAGGGACCTAATGGTCGGGTGAGATGTAGTCTCGAGTCGGGCATATCCCGAAGTCACTACAACAATGCTAATTCATAGTCTCATGGTTTGATAGGGCAACAACTGTGGCACCATTTCTTCAGGAAGCAAAATGCCCGTCAAGGCTAAAGTGTCTTGTCGGGACTCTCGACATCTCCCCGGCGGAAGTCCTTTTATCCCCGAAAGTCGGGGTTCTATCGCACGCGAGATCTTACATGGTAAATGCGAGACCGTTGGCTGAGGAATTCAGAAGCATCGTGAGAAGTAAAGTCGCAGGGCGTCTTTGTCGATGATCGACTAGCAACTGAATAACAGTGCATCTTTAGCGCCCTGGCGATGCCGACTCGTGCAAGGTAACACTCGGAGTTGCATGAGGCACGGCAGTGAAAAGCTGTGCTGTCAGAGCTTTGTTCGAACCCACCCGCTAGTCTCGTCCAACAACATCAATCTGTTCGAAATGCTCGACACATCTTTCCTACGAGTTTGTTAACCCAGTTATCAGGCTGCGAGCGCCCCGCGTAAAGAACATTGCACGGGATGGCATGTAGGCTATCTTGGCTACCTATCGATACCAGGGATCATCTCCTCCCAGCAGGGATTTAGAGCTAAACGTAGGCACAAAAGGACCCCGTTCGCCATTGAATCGGCCATATACTGGCCAGGACTACGGGTACGCAGTATGCAATCGCTGGATACTTGAAGGAGCCTGTAGTGGACTTGAGCCATTGTGGCAAGCGGAGGATAACAAATCAATAATGATGGCTCGCTTCAACCGTACCTTGCGGGGGAAACGGACCTCCACAAGGCGGAATACCCAGATGGTGTAGACACGAGTCGGTGCAACACAGCTTCATCGGCGTCAATCCCTGTTGCAGTTTATTTCATTGACATTCAAGTAACGACTGCCGAACAACTCCCGAACAAGCAGCACCGTCCAGACACCCTATGATACACCCAACTTCCTGTGGATGATCCTTCTGTGGGGCTGGCTTGTATGAGCCAACGGTGAAGTGACAAGTTGATCGAAACTATGGCAGTGGTCATGTCCGTAGGCCGCCGATCAAGGGCCACATCGGTAATAGACACTCTCAAAGTCGAATGCCTGCTAACAAACCGAAAGAAATCACCCTGACTCGCGCCAATGGGCAACATCTAAAATCGACGGAACATGCCTACGTAGTAGGTCATGGGTCGCCAGTCTGGGGAACTGTTGTCTCCCACATCCCGCGGCGGCACCCAGGAAGCCCGATGAAGAAGTGCGGCTCGTCTTCTCCCAGCCCAGCGAGCGTCGCCAACTTCGGCCGGAGTCTACCGAACTGCGGCCAGGATTCGCCATGGGCTCGAAACCTGACCTGAAGGTGCATGTCATCATCCTGCAGCGGTAACCTGCACCCAGCCCAGAAGAAAATACCTCAATGGGCACCCGAACCTATCGCAAGCTATCTCAGAGGAGCTCCGCCGTCCTCTTTCGGAGGAGTTTGCTCGATTCTGCGGCCCCCATCCCACCCCGAATCGACTGTGACAAAGAGTGAGGGGCCCCTCTCCGGTGTCACGTCGTGTGTTGCGGGCGCCCTTGCTCCAGAGCAGTCTAATGTATAGCAAATATGGAGACGACATGGAGACACAGCCGACGGGATGGAGCCATCGAGACGACCAGCGCGAAGGTCTCGTACAATACTAGCAAATCGTGCCACAGCCTGATACTTCGTAACGGCACTGGGCCTGTTTAACAGCGGCTCAGCGGCCTTGGCAAGGAGGGGTGGCTTGGCGATGATGGCGTGTAGATGGATAAGATAATCTTATCTGATCTGCAGTGTGGTCGCAGGCTCCATCACACACATCACGCCCATGACGAGCTTCCCAGGCGTGATGTGATCACTGCATACCGATCTAACGGGCAGGTCCAACGAGCGAAAGGGACTGATTTTGCCGACCGTGGCGGACCTTGGACCTTTTCGGTCGCCGACATGAGGGCCCTGTGAGGTTCTTGGCGAGATGGATGAGCGAGAGAGCAAAGGGGGGGAGAAAGACTGTGGGTGGACGGGTAAATAAGAAGGACATCTTCCTCCCTCGCTGTGGTGTGGTTGTCTGACGATTATCTTCAGCATCTTCTCTCTCTCTTTTTTTTTTCTCTTCCCTGCCTTCTCAGATACCCTCCTGTTTCTTGTGCCCAAAATGGCATCATCTCAGCCCACGTTGAACGACCTCGCGGCCAAGGTCACCGAGCTCTCGGCCGACTTCACCAAGTTCCTCGCCGACAACAAGATTCCCCAGCCTACCTTTGCCTCGGACAGTGTCACCAGCTATGACGGTCTCACGTCGGAGGCATTCCTGCTCCGTCAGAAGCTCATCGACACCCTGAACGACCTCTCATACTTGGTCGAGGGTCCGAGTGAAAGTATCTTCAACTACGCCCACAACGTGAGTCTTGTTTTCTCTTCTTCTTCTTCTTCTCCTCCTCTCATGTCCCTCCTCCATGGTCGTGAGGCGCACCGACAATGCTAAACACGCAAACAGTGCATGCCCGACGCAACCACGCTCAACGTCCTCAACCACTTCGACTTCTGGTCCATCGTGCCCCTGACCGGCGCGGCGTCCTACGCCACCATCGCCAAACACACGAACCTGCCCGAGGAGGTCGTCCACCGCGTCCTCGAGCACGCCTACACGCTCCGCATCTTCGAGGAGACGGAACCGACCAGGCCGCTGACGACGCTCGTCCGCCACACGGCGCGGTCCGCCGCCGTCGCCAAGAACGCCGGCCTGCGCGCGCTCGTCGCCACCCTCATGAACGACGCCGGCCCGCCCATGACCGTCCTCCACGCCGCGCTGGAAAAGTACCAGCGCGGCCGCGGGGAGCTGCGCGAGGACATGGGCGAGACGGCGTTTGCGCTGTACCACAGCGGCGAGCTGTGCGGCGGCTACGCCAACTCGTGGGAGCTCCTCGAGAAGGACGGCGAGGGCGAGAACAAGGGCTGGCGCCAGAGGAACTTTGTGCAGTTTATGAACTACATTAAGGAGATTTTCAGACTCGAGGGGCTGGTCAGCACCGCTTACGACTGGAAGGCCGCTGGCGATCTCAAGGTTGTCGATGTAAGTGTCCGACCCTCACCTTTCCCCCTACCCCTCCGATCACCTCTTCATGGCACCAGCATCAAGGCAGGCGACTAACACCAACAACCACACGCAGCTCGGCGGTTCCGGTGGCCACGACAGCTTCGTCCTGGCAAAGAGCTTCCCCAACCTCCACATCACGGTGCAGGACCTGCCCAGCTGCCAGCCCTCGTTCGACGAGAACATCCCCGAGGAGCTCAAGCCGCGCGTCGCCTTCCAGGCCCACAGCTTCTTCGAACCCCAGCCCCTGCGGGCGGACCTCTACATGATCAAGCTCATCCTCCACGACTGGCCCGACGCCGAGTCGATCCGGATCCTCAAGGGTCTCACGCCCGCCCTCCGCCCCGGCGCAAAGGTTCTCTTCATCGACTACGTCGGCAAGCAGGGCGACGTCGAGGAGAATGCCGCGGCGGCCGCGGCGCTGCCAAAGTCCATCCAGCAGATGGGCACCTCCACCGACCTCAGGATGATGGCCCTCTTCAGCGCAAAGGAGAGGCCCGTCGACGCGTGGAGGCAGCTGTTCAAGAGGGCGGACGAGAGGTACGAGCTGACGAGGGTCGAGGCTAACCCGCTGTCCTTCTTTGTCGTTATCGAGGCCGTTTGGCGCGGATAGACGGGTGGAGGTCCGAGGAATGGAACCATGGACATGACGTAGTGAACGAATCCCACAAATGCATTTGATTTAGTTTACCATTTCCTGTCCAGCCGCACGTGTCGTTGCCGCTGAGCATTCAACTGGCCCGAGATCGTCGGGTTGAAACGGTCTTGACCTGTCAGTCCCCGCCAGGTGACGAGGGGTGTTGGTGCATACGATTGAAATCCACTCACGCGTCGTCCCACCCTTTCGTTCGCCTCACGATGCTCTCCACACGCAACCCCATCTCCGTAAGCCAACTTTCCTCTTGCCACTTCATCAAAGAGCAAGGTCTGGTGGTGTAGTTGGTTATCACGTCAGTCTAACAGCACGAGGTTGACAAAGCCTCGTTCCGTGTACACTGAAGGTCTCCGGTTCAAGTCCGGGCTAGATCACTTGTATACTCTCGCGCCTAGCGTCTGCCACTACTCAAGTGAATAGCACTAGTTGCGATTGTTTCAACGTCTCATCCTTTTTGCCGGTCAGCGACGACCCATTTCGGTGGTTTAAAGAGGTTACCGTATTCCCTTATCGTGAGATGGGTTTGTGGTTCTGTGGGGTGGGGCCCGGAAGAGGGGAGAAGGACAAGATGAGAATCAGAGGGTGGGGAGATCGACAGTCATCTTTGAGTGCTCGACAATTTCATTTCTCATTTCATTTACTGCGAGTAGATGCTAGGAGATGAGACCCCCAAATGATAAAAATACATATCGTCGTTCATTCATCATCAGTCACTGGGTATCATTACAGGGCTATTCGAGAAGCCTTTCACGAGAGAGGAGACTTTCCAGACTTCTTCCCCTCCATTCAATCCGCTTCACATGCTACCATGCCCCCTTTGCCGGCATGTTGCCCGGGTCCATCTCAAACCCCTTGATGCTCTCCTGCCAGTTCTGCCAGTTGAAATCGTCCAAGTTATCCATGTTCACGTCCATGGCATCGACGGATACGTCGTCGAAGCGGTTGTTGATGGAGGTAAACGGGTCGGACCATAGCCATGGCGGCTGGTTATCCCCAAGGGCAGACGCCATCTGCGGCTGGGATGTCGCGGCGATGGCATGCTGCCTCTGTCGCTGTTCGGCCTCGCTCATGGCAACACCCGACATGACGTTCGCCGGTGTTGCCGACGCCGCCAAGGGCTGCGTCGCGGGTGGCTGAACAGCACTCGAAGGGAACAGGGCGTTGTTCGGATCCGCGGCCATGGACTGGGCTGTGGGATAAATGTATTCCCACATGGCCTCCGATGTGAAGCCACGCGCCATCATCACCGTGTCGATGAACTCGGCCTCTCTGAATGGCGGTACCGGTCGCCGCGCTGCCGCCGGCGGCGCCGGCTGGACAATGGAATCCTTATTCTTGGCGTGTTGCGCAGTGGCGGCGTTGTTGACCGGTCCTGGAAGGGGACTGATGGCTTCTGTCCCCATCATCTTCCTCCACCGAGCGCGAATTTGAGAATGGGCCGTCTCCATGCCTGGCACGGGACCAAGCCTGGCGGGAATCGAAAACATGCGATCTTCCACATCGAGCTTACGTGCGGCGTCGGGGTCGTCCCTCAGCCTGGCAATCTCGGCCTCACGGTGCTTTGTGGCCTTTGCACTCAGTCTGCGCAGCGGCACCCACACTGCCATATGGTCTGCCATCTTTGATATCTCTCCGGCGTCTTTGTCGTACAGCAGAGTCTTGTTGACTGCTTCCCGTCCTCGCTCCGAGGTCGCGGACCACGGCCGTCGACCGGCCTCCATGAGAATGTACGCAATGGCATGCCACTGCCGGTAGGTTTGGAACAGCCACCTCCACTGCTTGCAACGGGGATCGGTGTTGAGTATGTAGTTATATTCGACAATCTCAATGGCCGAAGTAAAGAGCCTGTCGCGAACGTCTCCAGAGAGTTCGTGGCCGTTACCCGGGAACAGCATAGGCTGGTAAATGACCAAGCTCATCTTTGCCATGATGACGCGAGCGATCATAGCCGCCATCCAGAACAGGGGATCGTCGTCGGTGAAACAATGGTGGAGGAACTTTTCTTCGACTCGGTCGTAAACCTCAATCAACATGCGCTCGCGCTCCTCGAAGCTCCGCGAAGCATCTCGCGGGCAAACGCCAGCCATGGCCGAGCCCATGGTATGGAGCCTTCTTGACAGAGCACAGATTTCGTATCTGACCAGAGACACTGCGCAGTCTGTCCTGCCTTGACGAGGTTTCGGTGGTTCAGTCATGCCGGGCTCGATGTCGGCGTCGTTGACGTTGGACGGCAGCTCTGTATCAAAGGAACGGTCGATGATTGTCAAATCGCTACCCAGCTCTTCGGCGGAGCGCAAGTCGAGCGTGCAGATAGCCCACCACAACCGACGCCTCATTTCGGTCTCGAACGGCGGCAGGTTGAAATTTGTGCCGTCGCGGTGGATCCCAAGCCCCTGAGCGATTCGAATGGCGAGCCCGGTCAGCGTCCAACAGAAGCGGGTGTCGTCGTGCCGTCGGACGAGCGTAAGAAAAAGAACAAAGGCCTGAAGCACAACCATGTCCGATGTGTTGAGGAAGTTGGCCTTGGCGAGGGCCTGTTCGAGAGCAAAACGATACTGGCCAAGCATCTCTTCCTTTTTGGAGCCAAAGTTCTTCTCGACCTGGCAGGTCAGTTAGACAAAACGTAGAGTGTTTGCGGATAACAAGACGCGCGTACCTCATCGTCCTCCATGGACGTCAAGGCGGCGTAGTAGATGGAGAAGAGAAGCGCCTCATTGCCAGCGGTCAAGTCGTCCATGTTGCGCCGCATATCCCTGATGAGCTTTTCCATGGTGGGTATGTGCAAAATCTTGAGCAAGGGCTCGACGTTCTCTTGGTAGACCTGCCACATGAAGGGAATTTGCGAGGGCAAAGGGTGCAGCTTGCGTAGGTCGACATCGGAGGACCGGTAGCCCAGGATGAAGGCATGATGATCGGTGGAGGCGTCCGTAGCTTGCAGAGGCGAGTGGCCGGGGGTATCTTCATCTTCGGACTCGTCGCTTTCCTCGTCAAGGACTCGAGTCTGTTCGCGCAGTTCGTCGAGCTGCGATGGCCAGGTCAATAAAAAGCACAAAGGAAGGGTGGTGGTTTGCGGCGGATGACTCACTTCGTCATTCAGCTTGGACCAGAATGCGCTGCTCACGTATCGGCTCGTCTTCCCCTTGTCGTGCAGCACCAGTCGCCCAAACTGCCTGCTGACTGCTGCTTGCTTGTTTTCTACCGGCCGTGTCTGGTCGGGGTCTGTATCCATGCGCGATGCGGAAACGTCCTTATGCGCACTGCTCTGAGAGGCATGGGAAGCAGAGGCCCTGCTGGATCTGTCCGAGGTGAGGTCGTTGGCTAGTGTCTCTGGGGAATTTCCGGTGCTCGAGTTTTGGCGGCCGCTGTTGCTGCCAGTACCGCTCTCGACTTCGATCTGGCCACTGAGCTCTTCGACGATACCCTCTAGCTTGCGCAAGCGCTTCATCAACTCGACTTCACGCTCGCTCGAGTTCTTGGGCGGGGCGTTGGGATCTTTCGGCCTTGGTCGACGAGGAGCGCGACCAGGAGCGGGGAATATGCACTGGATGACGGCGCGGCGGCAGTTGCTACATGGCATTTGCTTGTCGCATCGGACCTTGCGGCGGCGACATGTGACACAGCTGCGCGGGTTCAAGGCAGGCTGGCCAGAAGCCGTCATGGCCACGGGCTGTTCGGGAGGTATCGAAATGGCGCCATGGCGATTGAGGGCTGGAAAGTCATGGTTTGCGGTAGGAGAATCAGGCGAATGGTGGGGGTTTGCGTTCATTGCGATGACTGGCGTCGTGGGGTTCGACTGTTGACTTGTCGGAGAAAAGCTGTCCATCATCTGTAGAGACAAGCAGCAAGCGACAGCTCTTCTGTGCTCCCTGAGGCGGAGGAGCGAGAAGGTTTCGGTCGGAGTGTATCGAGGCTAGACGTGACACACTTTGAGCGTCTTGACTTTTTGGAGCTGACAAATTGGACGCGGTTCCAGTCTAGTCCAATTCTGCGACAGCTTCTCCTCTGGGCTCTCTACCCCCCTACAGTAGAGACATGAGTCGCACTAGGGCATGCCCAAGTAGAAGAGAAGAGCTGACGGGAGACGGGAAGCAGGAGGTGCAAGCAGAAGGTGTGACGATGTCTATAAAAAGCGAGGTTGTATATAAATGAAGTGGGATGGGATGGGTCACATTGGAAGGTAGAAGTAGTGTATCCGTCAGTCCAGGTCCTTACGGCGCTAAAGACCGCTAAAGTCCAGCGCCTGAAGTGGGGGGCGACCGCCTTTCGTCGGCTAAGATATACATGCGCTACGTGCCTTGGGTACCTACATAGGTAGGCTACACCTAAGGTCTGTAACTAATCATAAGGAAGCCCTCTGGTCGCAGGTCATCCAAGGGAGGCTGAGGTGAGCTCACCTGGGTTAGCCTCGATT
Source organism: Colletotrichum lindemuthianum (assembly GCA_001693025.2). NCBI lineage: Eukaryota > Fungi > Ascomycota > Sordariomycetes > Glomerellales > Glomerellaceae > Colletotrichum > Colletotrichum lindemuthianum. The sequence continues at coordinate 70,008 of MASP02000166.1, read as the reverse complement.
CGTTCACCAACTTTGACAACATACGGCATGTGCTTCCTTTCTGGCGTCTGTCCTCGAGGTGACGCATCTTGGGTAACCAACTACTTGTGTCCGTACTTTGATTACGCATCCAAGGAGATCGAGTACGGATACACTGGGGGAATGCTGGCAGTGCACAGCTTCCCGTCTGCTGCAGCTGCCGCTAGGTTCCCGGCGTGATCGGAGCATCCGCGGCGCCTAACAGTAGCCGGGATCGGCTACCTTTAACGCAGCATCCGAATTCCAATTAGGTACCTACTACCTATTTTTCCTACTAGTTGGCTCACCGAGGGATCATGTCCGATCTTGCACACCGAAAAGACCCCGACCTGCGTACCCCTACACACGTGTCACACGTATCCGTACGGATACAGCACCTACCTAATTACGTACAGGGGCTTACTGCTAAGTCCGGCCGCTGTGCGCTACGCAGAACCCCCTTTACCTCCGACCTGCTCGGCCATTGCGATAACGTTCTCGGTCGAGGTACGTACAATACCTTAACTCGGCATTCGCACCTCCAAGGCCTTGGCCGATTCATCATCAAATTCCTCACCTGCCCGCTACAGACGGTTACTTCAGACCATCATCGTCACTCCATGTCGTTTCAACCCGCCAAGTCCGGGTTGTTATAACTCCTCAGACCTTGCTCTGCCTCGGCCTCAAACCACATGCTATGGTCGTCATTGGTCATGACGCAAGAAATGTGACAACACCAAAGGCAAATAATGATGGTTGAAACGCCCAAACGACAGGATGGTAGTATATCCCTATTGAGCTCAACCGAGGCTTTGTGGAGAGGTGACAACCATGATGGCACAACGGGCGACAGGAATTGGATGATAGCTGTCATGGTCCAGGCGGGCTTCATCACCATCTTCCAGCACGTATAGAACGCCATGGCAAGGAAGCCCTGTCTAGGCTCCTGTACCCCGCGTCGACACTAACAGCAACTCAATCCATGTTCGGTGAGCAACTTTTGTCAGCCGTTTAAACCTGCTTGCCATAACGGCCATATCGCGTTAACGACTCATCTCGCTATATCGCAGTATAGTGTTTGAAAATTAACGACTGTGTCAACGTCCCAATACTATTCGCATGCGACTATGTCTTTAGCCAATCATGTTCGACATCCGCGAACGATGTCGAGATGGTTCTGACTTTCTGCGTTTACGCACGCCTATCAATTCATTTGTCGAATGGCACAAACCCAGCCTGGGAGCATATTGTAGACGTTCTCAAATCCATAAACTAGCTGAACACAATCTCTCTTTTGCGGCTTTTTTGAAAAGGGGCCGAGTCGGAGCAGAAACGTTGCCAATACGAAGCTCATCAACGGCATGCCGCATGGCACATGAACACTGTTCTCATTGGACGAGCTCTTCAACATATCATGTTTTGTCAGACACACTATTTTGCTGCTCAAAACGTCACTCCCAAGAAGCCAAGACGTCATAACAAATCTTCCGTCTGCTTGTTTGACAACACAACTTTCGCGAAGCCACATGCTCCTATGAGACGTACAACTACATTCAGGGCAAATAAACAGAGACGGTGTGTAGATCTCGTGTCATGGAGTCTGCGTGCAGATAGGAACGTTTTGATTAGTTGTAAGAAGGTTGTCAAATAGATTTTGTTCATTCTGTGCTGCCGTAAATCAGCCAGCCGGAATTGAATTTCTTCAAACCGCACATCTGAGCAAACAAACAGCCGCAAAGAAGTCCAATAACCATCCAGATCGGGGTTTAAGCAGCCGCCTGGGCTTGCTTATGACGCTGCGACAGCTCTCCATCTCTACTCATCAGGATCTTCTCATCCTCTCCCGCTTCGAACCTCTTGACAAACTCTTCAGGGTCAAACATTGGTCCCCTTGGGTCTTTGGCGAAGGCGGTTGACATCATGAACTTGACCGCATCTTCTTTGGACTCGAACGCGTCAACAGACGTCTCGATCTTGTTGCCGTCCGGGTCGCGGTAGTACATGCTCGTCGACATGCCGTGGTTGACGCAGTAGATCGGCTCGATTCCCATGCCCTTCCGTGCGCGGTACGATTGCACCAGGTCGCCCAGCGAGTCGAACGTCAGGGCGAAGTGATCCATGCCGACGGTGTTTTCTTCCCTTGGGACCGCGGTGGGATCGTCGAGAATGGCAAGGCGGTGATGCTCATGGTCCCATGTCAAAAAGGTGATGAGTTCGTTCGTGCAGACAACTTCGGCGTCGAGAAACTTGGTGTAAAACTCCACGAGCCTCGCCTTGTTTTTCGACCGGAGCACGATGTGCGCCAGCTCAGAAGGGCGGCAGACACCCGTGGATGGTTTAAGAGCCATGATAATGGAAGCTGCGGCTTTGATAGTCCGCCCGCCAAGTACGTCGCCGAGTATTTGGAGGAGACGAATTTTCTGATAAAGATCGACTGGAAGATCGGCTGGAAAGCTTGGGGAATCACAGCTTTTAACGTGCGTGATGTGCAGTTGTGGCGCCAAACCACTGGACGGATACTCGCTCGGATCTTTGTACGTTTCACGACCTTCTCGCGCAGCATTTGAGTGACGCACCATGTGATTCTTGGGTTTTACCTCTCAAGGACTCGATCGGAGGCATCTTCTCGCGCGGCCGATACCCGGGTTCCCACCAGTAGCCGCCACCCCTTTTCACCGGTTGCGTGAGCTCCCGGGTCGGATTTCCGTCCACGCGTGGCGTATTTCGAAACCCATGGCTGCTGTCCAACGTCACTCTAGAGGACGCACTGTCCACAGGCAGTCTTTTGGACTAGATAGAACCTGGAAAACACGACAAACCTGGGCTGTTGCGACTCAAGTGATTCCTTTCGTTACTGGTGGGATGTTTCCCTCAGCATCAGAGATGGGACGACGTGACCGAGTTTGCCGCCTCGGCGTGAGGCGGACACCCGAACCCCGACTCTCCGCTGTTGAGGTAATACCAAAGGTTTATGTATCACACCACAGGACGTCGCTCATGAAACAAGTTCATCGATTCATAGTGGTTGGCGAATATGATGGCTAGAACTACCAAAGCGGGTCTGGTTAGGCTCTGGGCAGCATACTTAGTAGTTGATGGTGAATATTGAACAGCTAAAGTGATTGAAGGCAATTAGACCTGACTTTGACAACCAATCTCGATCCCCTTCGTGGCAGTTGCGCATTGTCGAGAAGCAGATCCATGGTACAGACAGAGAATTTCATTAACCCCGGTAATATGGATATCGATTGTAGCAATTTCCTTTGCGATCTCGCAGCTGCATAGCAGCTTGATCTCCAGAAATGGTCTGGTGTTTTCGGGATCATTCAAGCGCTTCCTTGGGACTTCAAGGCACTTGGCTTCAGCATATAGCAAGTTCAGATTGTCTTGCGAACCAGTTGTTCAGCTGTGGTCATCCATCCAAGTGATTTTGACCAGGTATTCGGTGACCGTTGGATGCGCGTGCAACATAGAAACAGGGGACTCGGCCAAATTAGTGAGCCTCAATGAGAAAATAAGAGTACACCAGAGCTCTTAACCTAGTTGGATGATCTGTCTGTTATATATTCTGCGATACAAGTAGAGCACTATGAAGGTGGATGGGCATGCCTCTCTCATGGTCTCACGGGGCGTTCGGTAAGATCCTCACCACAAGTATATGTATCGCTCGTCATAATTCGATCCAGGCTGCTACTTTGCTCGGGAGGCTTGACATTAAAGCTCCCGACTCTCTTAAGCCTCATAACATCGCTTTCTTGAGCCTCAGAACATCGCTTTCTATAGGCTTGCAATTACCCAACCTATGGGTACCCGTGGGTTACCCAAAAAATGGGTTGGGTAATTACTTTACCTATGGGTCTGGCCTAAATAGTCTATAAGATTTTGGGTACCTATAGCATTACCTATAGGTAGCTGTAGGTACCTAAAATAATATAATTTTAAGTAATAGGTAGTTATAAGTATCTAAAAAAACTATTTAGAAGTACTATAAGAAAGGTAAATAACTAAATTTAATTCTCTTATTTATTTATAAAAATCAAGATAAATAAATATATTATTACTATTACTTATAGTAATTATTTGTAGTAATTGATTGTTTCTCTTAAGCTAATTGTTGCTATTACTCCTTATTTTCATCTTCTCTATTATTTTTATTACTGTAGATAGTCTGGCTGTTAATGATTTCCTTTTGCTTCTATACTTTATATATCTTTTTTTGCTACTGTAGTAGTATACTCTAGTAATAATAAAAATTAAACTATTCTTTAGCTAAGTGGCTATTAGTATTAGGTTTAGATAATAGAGAATAGAGAATAACTAGGTAAACTAATATATAGGTAAAAGGATTAAAGCTTAAGTTACTAATAGTATATAGAAATTAGTAGGTAAAGATAATATCTTTCTATATAATTATAATTTATTTAATATATATAGTTACTAGGTTAGTTACTAGAAAAAAGTAAGTAAAATAGAAAGTAGTAAATAATTTAGTAATATTACTTATATTTAAATATTTTTATAAGATACTATTTAGCTACTTCTTAAAGAATACTAATAGCTAATAATTAGTAATAGAGATCTCTTTTACTAGAAATCTATATTATTAATTTCCTGATAAAATATTAGAAGGAAGCTTTAGGAATTAAAAGCTTAGTATTATATTAGTAGTAACGAATTTCCCGAATAGTTATAGCTATAAATAATTAGATTTATAATAATTATTTATAGTAATTAAGAATAAACTTACTACTAGGATAGTATTTATATAGTTTTTGCTGGATAGACTTTCTAGCTGAAGTCTCTCTAGGTAAGATCTTCTAAGTTACTGAAGCTTTCTGAGTAGTAGGATCCTTATTAGTAGCTGAGGTAGCTAAGGTTAAGGTTTTTACTGCAGCCTGTTTAGCTATAGTAGTAGTATTATATTTATATTATTTGTTTTAGTAAGCTATCTGTAAGTAATATTTAATTAGTTAAATAAAAATAAGAATAATAAGTAAACTTATACTACTGAGTGGTAATATTAGTAATATTATTATTATAAGGTTTATATATTAATATATTAAGTAGAAGTAGTGAATATGTTTTGTAACTATCTTAAAAGGGAAGAAGTAAATTAGTAAATCTTAAAATATTAATATTTTAACTATTTTAAAGAATAAAAATATAAGATCAGTACTATTTAAATTATATAATTTTTTAATATATATAAATATACTTTATAATAAATTTCAGAATATAATTCAAATTATTACTTTTTTTTCAGGAAGAAGTATTTACATACAGATTATATTATAGATATTTATCTTTAATCTTTTTATTTTTTATTTCTCTAGATTATTCACCTAATAAAAATAATAATAATAATAATAATATTAGTGGGATAGTAAGGAATATTCTACTACCTCTTTATTTAATAAAATACTAAAAGAATTTCCTTTACTAATAAGCTGGTATATAGAAACTTTAAGAAATTATTCTTTTTAGGTTATAGTAAGTTACTTAAGTTCCTAATAATTTTATAGTAATTAATTATATTAATTAGAATATAGGCTGCTCTGCAGGCTTTAGTGTAAGACAGAAAAGAAAAGTGAATAATAACTACTTATAGAATAAGTATATAAAAAAGGCTAGAGCCTGCCTGGAGACTATAACTAATAAGGAGAAATATCTAGAGTAAGTTAAAAAGTTACTAAAAACCTAGGAAAGCTGGAAGATAAAAGCTTTTCTTTAGAGTACTAAATATATTAATATATTCCAGTTAGCTTATCTTAATATAGAAAATCAGGTCTGTAATAATATTTATTCAGCTATATAAGTTTTTACTACTAAGAAAGAATTTAGAATATTTACTTATTTAAAATAATATATAGAAGAATATTTATTCTTTACAGATTACAGTACAGTATAGTATTAACTATACTCCTCCTGGTACTTAATCTACTGGGGTTTAGCGTGATAAGAAAAACCTACTAATTGGTTTTAATAATAGTAATAATATTTAGGAAGATGTTGAGTTTAGGAACTTATTAATATAGATAGAAGAGACTCTTGTTGATATAGATACCAATAATAACTATAAGACTAGCTAATAGGCTAAAGAAGTCTAGAGTATTAAGTATGAGACTTAGAAGATTATAAAGTAGTATAAGTAGGTAAATACTAACTAATTACTATAATTAATTACTATAAATACTAATAAATTATAGTTAAATAAAAACAGAGAGTTTCAGTATTTCTGAAGAGCTTAGCTTGCAGTACTTAAGCAGCTTCATGTAAAGCTTCGACTTTAGCGTAACCACCCTAGTATTATATTAGAGATTATCAAAAAAAGCTTTATGAAGAATAGATAAGTTGACAGCCTAGCATTCCTTACAAAGGAGGAGTTTCTATTTTACTATATATTTATAAAATACTAAAAGACTATTAGTATACTAATAAAATCTCTATCTTTAAACTATAAGGTAAAGAAGTAAGTAATATTAAAATATTATAGAATATTTACTAATTATTTTAGGTTTTTTAAGCTTAAGTATTACCCTACTCTTAATATTCCCAGCTATCTCTATATAACTTATAGCTACTATTATATTATTAATTATAAGTTTACTCTTCTAGATATAGTTTAAGAGGTTTGTAGTAGTAAGCTGAAGTTGGATTAGATTATCCTTTCTGGCTCTATTTCCTTATGGTAGGATATTAATCTTATTAAGATTAACTAATTTGCTGAGGAGATAGAGAAAAGTTTTAAGGGAAGTATAGAGTGTATCCCACTCTATTTATACCTCTAAATCCTATTTTAAGTATTCTCTATATCTTGGGATAAGTATTAGTAGGAAGTCTAAAGCTTAATAGTTAAGCTGGATTTTACTTTTATTAAGGAGATTGTAGAGAAGATAGAATAGGGAAAATAAGTTAGGAATGATTATTTTGTAGTAATTAATTATAGTAATTAGTAGAAATCTTAATTTTTAATTAAACTAAAAACTCTAAGTATTTTTTAATAGTTTTTTTAATAAATTAAAATCTTTCTTCAGTAAAGTAACTTATTTCGTATGAATTGTATAGAGATTTGTATCTAGATAAATTAGTAAATACTTTATTTCCTTAAAAATATACTTACTTAGGAATAATGTAGTAAGGTAATTTTTAGTAATTTTTTATAATACGTGAAGTATAGTAGATTAGATTTTGAACTCTTTTTGAGTATAATTTAGTAGAGATTATATAATCTTACGTATAAGCTACCTAAATAGTACTTTTAGAATAAGGAGGTTAGTTATTTTTTGAAGTTTCCTGATTTTATATAGAGTATAAACTAACTTATTAGATAAAATTAATATAATAGTAACTAGGTATTCTTACCTCCTGGATGCTATTATTTTTTCTTCTTAGGTAGTATAATAATTACTAGCTTCTTATAGGCTGTTTTTAGTTTATCTAGTAGTTTTAGTGGATACTCTAAATTTGTCTATATAGCTACTTTTATAGTAAATCTAGTTTAGTTTATATTTGATTTTTGTCTGAAGGGAGGAAGTTTGGGGCTGGAGGGAGTAGTCTGATTAGATAAATAGATATTTGTGCGTCTGGATATTGGTGTATTTCTAACTTCTACTGAGAGTGATAATGGAATTTCTAGAGGTATAATACTGATTTAATAATAATAATAGATATAAGTATGAGAATGAATTTAATAATTATTAGAATAGGTTTTTTTTGTGGGAGTTATAATTTAATAAATATAAAACTTATAGTAAAGTATCTAATTATAAATAATTATTAAATATAACTTTATAATACTCTAAGATCTAATCTATATTTTATATTCTGTATTTAAGTTAATTAATATAAATATTATAGTAATTACTATTTTATAATTCTAATAGAATATTAAAAAGCTATCTCTACTATTTCTAAGATATTATAACCTTTACTTAATGTTAATCTGGAGGATAGTTTAGATTTTCTATATACTATTAATCTTTATATTTACTATAATTTTATTATTCTTATAGTAAACCTCCTCAGCCAGTTTAATATTCTTTAGTAAACTCTCTAATAGTATAAATCTTAAATTATAGATAGTTAATATTTACTATAAAGTAAGGAATCCCTTAAGGAATATCTTAACTAAATAGAAGTATTCTAGTTTAGTATTAAAATACTAATTTAGGATAAGTTTAATTATATATTCTCTTAAACTACTAAGTAACTAATCATATTATATAAGTAATACTATAAAATACTGATCTATCCTCATATTAAATTAAGTGGTATAAATACTATATTAAAATATTCTAAGATTTATATTCTAAAGCTATATAATTAAACCCAGTTAGATAATTTACTTATTAGTAGAGTAATTATAAGTAACTCCTTTTAGTATTTATAGTAATTATTTATAGTAATTAAATTTAGACTTTATCTAGTAATTATATAGATACTTTATAATAAGCTTTCGTCCACCTAATAATAGAGGCTAATTTATTATTAAATATTATTTATAATTACTTTTTTAAGTAGTTTTACTAACTTCTATAATCTAACTATAATCCACTAAACTAACTAATATTATCTAAATAGCTATTAGCTGAAACCTTAAGGATTTAGTTATTACTTCTCAGTTTACTTCCTAAGAATAAGAGAATCTTACTTATAATTAATATCTAAAATACTCCTAACCTTAAGTATTCTCTCCTTAAAGTTCTCTACCATTTTATTAATAAAAACTAGAATTTACAATAAGTTATTATTAATGCTGCTAATATATCTAGAGGGTATATCTAGATACAGTAAGCTAAAGTAATAATCCAGCTTTTTTAATACTTTTAAGAGAAAACTAATTAACAGCTACACTTTCAAATAGTTTCAATAGATAATACTTTATCTTTCAACCTTAAGCTTCTTACTAAAAAATATAGTTATTACTTTAAGACTATAATTCCTAATATCTACTATATTAAATATCTTACCTATATCTTTAACTTTATTATCTATAAGATATACTATATAGTTAAAATATCTTAATCTGGAGCTTCTAAAAATAAGATACTCAGTATTAAACTAAAAGATATAGATAGTAAGTATAATAATATATAAGTAATTTTCTACTAAAACTATTTAAAATACTAATATTTTATTATAGGAACTTTTCAGATTTCGAAGACTAGAATCAAGATTAACAGGATAAAGAAAATATTCCAGAATATAATAACTAATAAGCTACTAATCCTATAGATTATAAACTATAAAAATAACTTAACTAAATAATTTCATAAAGTAAGAATTATATAAGTATAGTTATTTATAAGGTAAAGTTATTTATAATAATTATTTATAGTAATATTAAGCTAATAAATAATAGATTAGATAACTTACTATCTCTCTTAAGTTTTCAGTTCTTAAATCCTAAAAGTTCAAAAAGCTTCAAGAATCTACTTAACCACGGGAAAAACTTTTAAGACTTCTATAAAATATTCATACTGAATAGAACTTAATAACTATTATATATATCCAAGCCAGACTCCTCCAGTAAACTATTAATATATAATTCCAGAAGTAGAAAGAAAACCAGAAAAATATAATTTTAAATATAAAATAGGAAACTTTAGATATCTTACTTAATATTATAGAACTTTTTATTCTATTTACTAATCTCGTTAGTTATATACAGAATATTACCCCTAGGTATATCTTTACCCTCCTTCAGATTATTTCACTATATTTTCAGATATATATTACTACTTTAAAAGAGAAAACTAACTACAATAATTACAGTTAGATATCTATAATTACTAATATAACCTTAAATAATCAGAATAAGTGTTAAAATGCTAGGCTATAGGTGTTTACCCTATAGTAGTATTATACCTACAGGCTGAATATTCCATGGAATATTCTATATCTTTCTTTTACAGGGTACTTACCTGTAACTAACTTCAGTACGCGTAATGACGCGTAATTACTGACGTAA
>MASP02000166.1:16913-60013 GCA_001693025.2 Colletotrichum lindemuthianum | reverse complement strand
GAACTGAATGTAGTACTATAAAAGAGGCTACTTTACCCTCTTTTAGTATGTATCAAGATCAAACTACAACACTCTTTATAAGAATATAACTACTATTCACTCTTTTATACTATTTTCTCTTCCCTTAAGAATATCTGGTATATATACCTTTAACGTAAAGTATCACTTTACCGGATGTAGGTCTCAATCCTACCTACCTCGCTACAATAAGTTTAATAAGTATATTAATATACTTTTTAAATTAGATTCTTTCTAAGTTTATAATATTACTATTCTCTTAACTCTAATAGCTAATATTTCAGTCTCTCAGATATAGAGTACTTAATTCAACTTCAGCTAAACTCTTAAAATTTTTACAGACACTAAAACCTTTTAATAACAAGTTAAATAAAATTTCATCAGAATCTATACAGATTAATACTATCCAAAAACCTAATAGATTATCTAGCAGACTAATGGTATTTAACTATAAAGTTTATTTAGCTTTATATAAGTAATATAGTCTAATAGTCTAATAAAAAAAATATTTATAGTAATTAATTATAGTAATTAACTATACTAATTATTTTTAGAATATTTAATTAAGGATATAGTAAACTTAGAATATCTATAATAAATATTTTAATATAGATATATTTATCTTACTTGTTTAATTCTAAAAGTATTCTTAATATATTCTTTAGTTATACTTACTAGTGAAATAGCTTAAGCTTTTTAGATAAGACTTAATTGTAGATATTCCTAATTTAAGGATATTTATACTATAGCTATAGATTATCTCTATATCTAAGCTATATCTATTCCTCTTAAATATTTATTCAGCTTAGTATATAATATCTACTATTATTCCCAATTTAATTTCTCAGCTGAGATAATCTTTAAGCTTCTTACTATTAAAGTTAAATAGTTAAAAAAAATCAAGCTATTTTACTCTCAGCTAGAAGAGATACCTAATAAAGAGTATAAAATTATTATTATAGCTGAAGAATGTTAGTATATAATTTATATTATTTTTAACTATAGTTTTCTTTTAGATAAGGTAAAAATAAAGAATTACCTTCAGGCTTATTAGTTACTTACTAGCTTCTTAATTAAAATTCTCCCTAAGGAGAATATTAATAAGGATATAGTTAGTAATTTTTCTAATAGAGAAATAGATAAAAGTAACAGCTAAAATAATAATGAAGGGTTTAGTATTTAAGATTCTGAGAGGAACTCTCCTCCTCTTCCAAACCTCCCCCCTCCTCTGAACCTTAAAAATACTCTATTATAAGATTATATAGTAAAGCTTTCCTCTAAGTAATCTTACTAGAATAATATTAAGGATTTTTAAGGTTAAAAACTAGAAAAAAGAAAGAGAACTATAACTATAAAAACTACTAGCTAGTAACTTTTATAGTAATTATTTATATCTATCTCTAGTTAGATTTTAGTAATTATTACTATCTTTTTATATTTATTATTTTATATATTTCTTCTATTTTTTCTTCTATTAAAAGTATATCTATAGGTAATTTTAGGTTACCCACAATTACCTATCGTATGTAATAGGTAATTGTGGGTAACCTAATATTACCTATAGGTAGTGTCCTTTTTTTTACCTATACCTATTTACTACCTACAGGCCCAATGGGTACCCACTATTACCCATGGGCCGTATGGGCCATTACCCAGCTGGGTACCCGTGGGTAATTTCCAAGCCTAGCTTTCTACATCCATCGTTCCTCAACATGGTTCGTCTCTCGCTCACTACCATGGCCGTCTTCGCTGCAACCACGCAGTCTCGGCCCGTTACTGCATTACGGGACTCATCGACTGTACATATGCCGATGGAAACTCGTGCACAGATAGCTGCTCATGGGGGAAAGGGAGGAAAAAAAAGCAAACTCCCTTCCGGAGGGAATATGAGAAAAGGGCTAGTACAAGGTTACGAGATAATCGACCTGCTGACCGAGTTCTAGGTAGGGATCGAAAGATTCAGAAGTTGAAATTTGTGTGTTTCCAATACGCAGATGGTTGAACATTGTTCACAGCCGGAAGTCGAACGATATAAGGCTGTGTGCGCTATATGCGGCACTGCTCAAGTTCGATCTTGCCACTGAGAGAACGACATGACCGCAAGCATGGAATGTGTCGGAGAAATTCCGATCTGAAGCACAACCCACGCGCCGGGTGTCGTTGTTAACAACGTTCCGAGTCCCGAAGCCTCGAGCTTCCATCTGGCTGGCTTGGGCCGATCGTTTCCAGAAGCGTGAAAAAAGGATTGCCTTTCCAAGTCAAGCTGGGCTATTTCCACCAAACTAGCACACCCGTCACATACGCAGCAAGAGGACTTTGGCTTCTTCTTGTCAAGCGAGATTCTCTCAATTTGTCCTTGACAGGGGCTGGAATCCGTCTGCCTGGGGACCCAGTTGCATGGTAACTCTTCGACTCCGCCGGTTCCGCAATCGAGACCAGCATCAATGCTCATCATTTGACCCGCGGGCAACGACACCGACCTCGTCGGATAAGGTACGATCAGGCTTCCGGGATGACCACCCAGATGGTGATAATTACCACGGGGCATGTCCTCGCCTGACAAATTCGAAATGTGACGCCGATTGAAGCAAACAGGGGCCTTGTTCGCAGGTCCTTCAACGTGCTCAGCCCTACTACAGGTAAGAAACGATCTCGAGGTACGCTGCATTCCGTACTTGGGCTTCTCAATGATCATCAGTGGTTGAGATTTCTTGCGCGATTTCGACCTAGATAGAGGCTCCCGTTAAGCATCGTGTCCTGCTATGTTCACCGCCATATCTGCGGGAAGCTGTACTGTGATAGACCTGTATACACAGTATATCAAGTGCAGCCAGGCTAATCCCAAACAGACAAGCAAGAGTTTCATGAAGGCTCGGCGAAGTCTCTGCCACGTTAACCTGAATGCGCACGGCCTCAAGTCGGATACGGACGTCGACCTCATTTGTGAACCGATGCCTATCCGTAATTACAAGTATTACACCCTGGCTTATGGCGCCCGCCAAGGTTCACAAACACCTCCCCGAGTAATTTGACCCTCACGACACGCGCCGATTGGATGTCCTACGCAGCTGCCTAAGACTTGATGGGAAAGCTCAGCAAGGGTGTCATCCTTATTCGACTACAAGTACGGAGACTGTCAGGGCGTCGCAGGGGTGGTGGCTCTTGTATTCATCGTCACTCAACACAAGTCTGCGAGCCGCCCCCCCCCCCCCAAGTTGGTTCATGTTGTTTTGGCGGTGGGTCGAGCTAGCTTCCACTGGCCGATCCATCGCGACAGCTTCGAAGGATTGCAGGTGTGGTCGATTTAACCATGTACGGGCGTGCCAGGGTATTCGGTACCATGCCTCTCTTACTGTTATGTATAACTACCTCACTACCATTACTTAGCCATCGGCCGACAACCTCGCAGCCACCCGGAACTTGTCAATCCTTCGCCCCAACAGGACTCTCTTTTAAATCCCTAAGCCCTGCTGACCCCGTGTGTGTCCGTACGTCGTCCTTTGATCTTGGTATCCTCCCAGCAAGGTGTGTGTGGTGTTCTATCAGGTCGAAAAAGGCTGTCGAAAGAGTTATTCGCCAACATGGCCTCAGCACAGCCGCCAGCGAATATCGCTAAACCATCTTCGACATCACCCGCAGAACCGGCCAAATATTCATCGGGACTGATGCCGGCCGAGTACGTAGGTCTGGAGGTGGCCCAGAACGGCGACGAAGATGGCCGATGGCAGTCGGCGCAATCGGCCGGCGGAAACACATACCACGCGCCGTACCAGGACAACTTCAAGACCGGCGCCTCGTACGATCAACAGCAGACCTACTCGCAAGCAACGACAGCATCACCGCCCTACGGCACCGATCGCGGTGAGAAGAGGTTCTGTGGTATTCGGGCGACAACATTCTGGGTCGCTCTGCTGGCGTTGATCTTCCTTCTCGGCACGATTGGAGCTTCGGCGGCTGCCGGGACCATTGCACAGCAGTTTGCCGGATACGTCCAGACCTGCGAGACGTAAGTTTTGAACCCTCGCCGAACCCGTCGTCAATCTCAAACTGACCATTCTCCCTCAGCAAGCTGGAGCTGGCATCACTAGCCACAATCTCTGCCGCGGAGTCGGGCGCAGCATCGGCAACAGCAGCAGCCACAGCAGCAGCAGCAGTTTCAGAGTTGTCGGCAACGACGGCTTCGTCGACGGCGAGCGCGACGCCGCCGACGTCCTTCACTTCGCTCCCGCTGCCCGAGCAAGCCTCGTCGATCCTGGGCGAGGTCACGACGAACTGCCCGAACCTGTCCTCCGAGAACAAGACGTACACCCCGCCGGGCTCCGACCTGCGCTTCGTGCGCGAGTGCGGCAAGAACTACCCCTTCAACGACCTCGGGCACATCCCGCTGACGAAGATGGAGGACTGCATCAACCTCTGCGCCGCGCTCTACGTGACGACGCAGAGCGCCGACGGGAAATGCATCGGCGTCGCGTGGGTGACGGCAGGCAAGCAGGGGACGGACCAGAACTATTGCTGGCTCAAGAGCGCAAAGGGTTCGCCGGACCCAAAGGCCAACGTCGAAGCGGCGTGGCTAACCATGTCATGAAAAGGGAAACAGGAGTGAGAGGTTGGATAAACACCGTTGGGGCGTTGTCAGGCGCGGCCACCGATTGACGTCGAATTGCATGATTGGGGGCTAGCAACGCATCATCCAGCGACACATGTTGGATACTATACCATGCAGTTTATTTTGGGTGTTTCTTGTTCAAAGGGTATATGTAAATATTCAAAAAGATCATATGTGCTGTTTATGTGTCTTGATGATCTAAAAGCCCATCGAAGACGGCTTCGACCAATGATCAGATCACTTCCAAGTTCCAAACGCTCCATTCCCAATGAGATGTTGGAAATGGCTTACAGTGAGAGTCTTGCTCCAAGTTGGCAAGTTACTTTTGACACAGTATTGTAGCACGATATGACGTTCTTGGGCATATCCCATTGAACGATCAGAGCCCTCGAAAGCGAGATGAAATAGCCTTGTATATCGAGCGGACTGAATTACTACCGCAACATAGTCTGTGATTAGGCTGACAATACGCGATGAGAGCTTCCAATACGTTTCGTAACCAAGTCGCTGAGATCCATCGAGCGCCTGACTTGGTACGCGGGCGCTGGGATAAGCAACGAAATCACAACGATTGCTTTGGCAGGTCGACTCAGGCGTCCCAGCTGGACTTTTGCCCATAGACCACGTTGCTGCGAGTGCCGCCGTGAGCGTCTGCAAGACTGACGAGACTGGGAGGGTAACTTACTAGTACAGCCATGCGTGAATGCTGGGGTTCTTCAAGTCTTTTCGGACTTGAGCGAGGAGAACGTAAACCTCCTCCTTTGTCCAGCCAAGAGATCCGCAAAGAAGCCTTAGGGAAAAGGCTTCTAATCCTTCCAGTAACTGGACCAGTTCGTACATCCCTATGTGTTTCAAGTAGGGGTCTTTCGCCCATGGTCCAGCCGGAATCTTGAAGGGCCTGTGCTGTATGTTGACAAGTCCCGTGTTTTCTTTTACCAGTCGTTCCAACTTGGGTCCAATTTGTCCGTCACGGCCCGAAATTCTGCACGCATCCATGAACAGGTTGACCCAGCGCAGGAGGTTAGTGCCCTCGATTGATCCGTCGTCCGAATAGATCATGAAGCTCCAATCTTGAAACTCGGCCCAACCTCCGGGCTTCAAGTTTCTATCTTTGTTATGGATAGTTCGATATTCCGGGAAGGTGGAGACTCACTCATAGACACGTCTGACATACGTTGGCCAGTCGACGATGGAACCACACATGTAACGGCTGAAAATGAAGTCGAACCCTTCTCCAACCCACTCACTTTCCACATCGTCAATTTCAAAGACAACATTTGACGGCGTCCTTCTGAAAGCATTAGTCAAGAAAATATCATGTAGTCCGAAATCTATTACCCTGAGGGCTGGATGCCGCTGAGGTCATTGCCAATGATCTGTGGTGCTCGTCATTAACACAGCTAATGCACGGAGTTCAAGGACTAAGGAGGAGTACTTCGGCTTCAGGGAAGAGGTCGGCCATTTGCATTGCCCCTGATGGCGTTGTATTAGATCGCACCAAGATGGATGGGCTTGGAAAACTTACATATGCCCGTTCCGGTTCCAATGTCCAGAATTCGACGTGTTCTCTCGCGTTGAATTGGCGCGAGATAAAGTCTGTCCCCAATGGTTTTTACCAAAAGAGCGTGGCAGAAGTCGAGGCGATCCATCTCCGCCTAGGAAGAACATGTGAGCTTGAGTGGCCAGAGAGATTTTCGTTGGAAGGAAGCTCATTCTGTTACTTCATCGTTGGGAAGAATATACGCTAACACTGTCAGTCGGCATCCGCATCATCATCGAACGCAAATCCCTTTACTTCCAGAGCGATATGCATGATAACGACGTCCATTCTCCATTGGATACTCAAATGTAGAACGTATCGACTCGGTGTAGGATAGACTGTTGGGTTGGATGAAGCCAATCAGTAATTTGACTTCTCAGGATCGGGGCTTGGTGATTTAGAATCTCCATCTTACATTCGCTCATCTATATCTGGCGCACCTTCCCGCTGGAAGAGATATCAGAAACCTTCTGGTATATTGGCTCAAGTGATACGGGTTAACTCCTACCTCTTCGCTCTCATCTACCGGGATTCGGGCTTGGGGATGTGAGGCATATTGTCCAAAGTGTCCTGGAGACGTGTTCGTCGTCAATGCGGTGGAATCGATGCCCGCGGCACGCGGCGTTCGCGTCGTCTGGTTCAGGATGAAAGCGAGATCCATGATGTCTTGAGATCTCCCCCGGGTAGGTCTCGCAAATGATATCGCTGGTTGAGCCAAGCCAAGATGAAAGAGTCTTGCAGAGATTCTCAAACACGAAGCTGGGGTTGCCAACCAGTCGATGGCAAAATGGCCCACAGCTCCGGCTTATCCCTACAAATCAACGCTTGTGTTGTCTGCGGCACAGCCGCTGACAGAGAAACATGGATTATTCTTCGCTTGTCGGTCTCTTTTCGGCAGATCAAATGGAGGAGTGACGAGCTGCCAAGCAAGTCGAAGCTTGTGCTATTCAAATCGTCCTAGACCTAATCGTACCAAGAGCATGGGTCGGGAAAATCAAGGTCCCAACATCACTCCGTGTTCCTCACAGTAGAGTCTTAATTACTCTACGAGAAAGGAGCTATCACCCTACATCAGTTGCTGGCCGATAAAACCATGGCTTGTGAACTTCGGTCAACTTTGGGTACACATGCGACACAGTCTGAATCGACCAGCCATGCAACCACCATCGCAATTCGCAGCTCTTCAGCACAATGGTAAAGTGGCCCAACAGAACCAATTCCAACTGATCTTGCGCTTCGAGTAGACGTATAAGGTCTTCCAGTGACCGGTACACCCATAGTAATTTATCTGTATCTTCCCACAAAGAGGACCAGTGCATCGCTTCGCGGATAGCCTGAAGAGCGTTGTTGTAAACGTCAAGGTTCCCGATACTCGTCGCATGAGCGTTTAGACGGCATGAGATCTCCTCGATGCACTCATCGGCTCTATGCCAGGAAAGAATGCAGTCAAGAACCGGCGGAATCGTCGACTGTACCTTGACTTTCCTACTTTTGCAGGTGTGACAACCAGCCCGAGACTTTCGGTGCGAAACCCTCTTGCCAGTGCTTCGGTTTCGTCCGTTCTGGTCTCTTGGAGCCACCAGAGGTATCGGGGTCGACGTTGTGGAGTATCCGGAGTCTTCTGGGACGGTGAAGTATTGTACGTCGGCCATCGTAGAGGGAGGTCTGGTCATTGACTCATCGTAGCCAGTATTTGCCGCATGGTGATTCTGGTAGATACTTACTTACACTCCGTTGGGCATTCTTCTACCACTTCCAAGAGCCCACGCAACGCCCCGAAACCCATTTCAAAGCCCACCGTCACGTTAGAACGTGCCCAGGAAATCCATGGCTGTGACAAAATAGGAATGTCACGCCAAGAGCACTGGCATCGATTCGCTGTACTCGAGCGGACGAGGTCGAAACGAGAAACGGGGCGTATACTCTTGCTTCATGTGGATTAGCTCTCCACATTCTGGGTCCGCATGAACGAGATACGAGGCATGAAATGATTCTAGCAAGTCTCAATACCTCGAGATAGGCTAAGAACTCCAAAGAGCATTGCGGTGAATCTAAACATGCCACCGTCTTTGGACCGAGACAGCAGGATAACAGGCAGACCAGGCAACGGGGCTATGTGTGAAAATGTGTTTTGCTCTAGATTTGTGAAGCGCTGCCCGAGGGTGGCCGGCCGTCAGCTCAAGTGGTCCTTCGTTCTTCGTTCCAGCAAGCCTCACCGGGCCGCCGGGCTCGTATCTCGTTCATCTCGCGGACTAGTACGGACGTCGTGTGGGTAAGGCGACTGGAGAACGGGCGCATTTCATGCTGCGAATGCCAACTATTCCAACTCGTCCCTGTTTGGACACAGATCCACAAAGGCGCCGTGCAAGTCAAGAACAAGTCTGTTCAAGCACTGCCTCGTCTCGTTCTTTGCTATGTCTCTCTTGGGGCACTGGCTTGCGTGGACTACGAGGCCGAGGAGCCACCGCTCGTACAGTGGTGTACGGGCAGATGCGAAAACCAATAAATAGTGACGAACAAGCTTCGCGTGCTATGGTTCTGCCCAATCTCCTCTCCCAACAAACATCTTCCATCAAACCCATCCGCAGTCTGTATCTTCAAGCAGCACACTCGACCGGAAGTACCCATGGACTCTGCACCGGCCGGCAGCTCTGAAGCTGCCTTCGACTTCCAGCTATATCGATACACTCCATCTTTGGCTGCCGCAGTCGTTAGCGTTATCGTCTTCGCTGCCTTGACAGTCCTGCATACATGGCGTCTCTGGAAAGCTAAAGCTTTCTACTTCACCGCGTTCACCGTGGGTGGCGTCTGTAAGTTACCGACATGGCCGCTCTTCTTTCCTAATCTGCTAGACTGGCCAAAATACATGAAAAGCTCACAACTTATCTTTTCTCCTAGTCCAGACTATCGGGTACGCGGGAAGGATACGGAGCCACTACGACAAATTCTCCATCGGCGGCTTCATCATCCAGGCGATTCTCATTCTCGTTGCCCCGGCTCTGTACGCAGCCTCGATTTACATGATCCTTGGGCGCCTCGTCCGAACCGTGAAAGCGGAACATCTCTCGTTGGTACCGGTCCGATGGGTGACGCGAATCTTCGTCACCGGCGATGTCGTAGCCTTCGGTCTCCAAGCAGGTGGAGGTGGGATACAGGCGGCGGGAACCTTGGAGATGTATGAGACGGGCGAGAAGATCGTCATCGCTGGTCTTTTTGTCCAGATCTTTGTCTTTGGGCTTTTTGTCATCACCTCTGTTCTCTTCCACGTCCGACTGCTCAAAAGCCCGACGGATACTGCCATCACTGGCGAGATACCTTGGAGACGGTATTTGAGCGTGCTTTACGTCACGAGCATCATCATTCTCGTGCGGAGCGTCTTCCGCGTCGTTGAATACTTGCAGGGAAACTCCGGCTATCTCATTTCACACGAGTTGTTCTTGTACCTCTTTGACGCTCTCCTCATGGCCATCGTTATGGCGGTCTTTTCTGTATGGTATGTCGACCACCTAAACGGCACGACAGGGCGCAAATGTGTCGAGGGCCAACAAGTGTCCGATATTAGTGACTACAGCATGGAAGAGACACAATATCATAGAAAGTGAAGGAGGTGGTTTAGATGCAATGCGTTATGTAGAAACAGACAGTGTTTGCAAGTCTTGACATGAAAGTCGGGCTCCACGAGTCACCCCACGACTGATACAGTACAGCGAAATCTACATTATCGTGCATGGATGACAGCTCTTCAACGTGCCATGAAGAAGATTTCGCTACTAATCAAGCCTCGGATTCGGCATCTCTGGTGCGAAGCCCTCGGGTCCTCGGTTCGTTTAGCCAAGACGCCTCGGTGGCGCCCTCATGTCTCACAATGCTCTCCACACCTCGTTCTTCGCTCTTTATTCCTTGCTGATCCCTTCGTTCTTCGTCAACATCTCGCTCCAAGCTTCGTTTTCACTCGCCTCGACGGCTGGCCTGAAATCATGAGCGCCCATCAGCCTACAGCGTGTGCAGAGGATGCGGAGATGTCGGATCACCTTCCGCGAAAGAGACGAAGGCCACACAAGAAATCAAAAACAGGGTGTCTCGACTGTCGGACACGCCGAGTCAAGGTTTGTAGCCCTGGGCAAGTCGAGCCGAATCTTTATGAGGTCGCTAACGCTGGAAATAGTGCGGCGAGGAGCGGCCGAGCTGTCGTTCCTGTGTCCGAAGAGAGGTTGTATGCAAATACCCCGATGAAGCCCAGCCCCTGGCAAACTGTACGCACCAGACATGTGAGGTGCAACATCGACCGTTTCTGGCCAGACCATCACCAGCAACGCAAATAATCGTAGACGGAAACCATTGGATCTCTCCGACGACCCCTACGCCGGATCCGGGCACGGTATCTGGTATCTCTCACACGTCTTTTGCTGATACACCCAACTTCGATATCCAAGACCTGGCACTACTCCATCATTGGACGATATCCACCAGTGTTGACATCTACAAAACACCCAGCGCGGACTCGCTGTGGCAGAGGACTCTACCACAAATCGGCTTCCAGTACCCGTTCGTGGCGCATGCTATCCTAAGTCTGGCTGCTTTGCACTTGGCTTACATGGAAGGCTCACCGAGCAGCCCCTACGTCGTAGAGGCTACACGACATCACGAGATAGCCCTCGTAGGTTTCCATGAGTGCGTCAACAACCTGACGCAGGAAAACAGCGAAGCGTTGCTTGCGTGGTCCATCCTCAACCTCCTCTACGTCTTCAGCATCTCCAAGCAGCTTTCCCACGCCACCGAACTGACTTCGCCTCGCCTTCGCAAAGATCGCCTGCTCGGCGTCGAGTGGATACCGATGGTGCGCGGCATCGACGCCGTTCTCGGCCCGCATTACGACTTCTTGCGCGAGGGCAGGATGGCTGGCGCGTTGAGTCTCGGGAACTGGAATGAGCTGAATCTTGACACCCATGCCTCCGATGTTGTTGACCTGGAGTTGTGTCGTTTGCGAGATGCGTGGAGAAGCAGCAGCGACGCAGAGGTCTATGACGAGGCCCTGCACATCATGAGAAAGTGCCTCATGTACGCGAAGCAGTTTGACACGATGGACGAACAGACACTCGAGCAGTGGGGGTTCAACAGAGCGTGGGCTGGGCCGATGGCGTTTATTCACTTTGCGCCTCAGCGGTACTTTACTCTCCTGCACCAACGACAACCGCATTCCCTGATGCTTTTTGCTTACTTTGGCGCATTTCTGCACATGTTGGACGACTACTGGTTCCTGGAAGGCTGGGGAAAAGACATTGTTGGAGCGGTAGAGGAGCTTCTCGGCAGCTACTGGGAACCATGGATTGGCTGGCCCATACAGACTGTCGGCTTGGACGCCGCTGGAAATCCCTGAGCTGAGAATAAGAGCGTCTATTGAAGGTGAGAATCATGGAATCTCACCCCTCTCTGCCGAGCAGATGTTACTCTATCAACGTGGACTCTAGTTGTATGAGATGCAGGATACGCTTCGATCCTCGGAGAACCATCTCAAGTTGGCATCTCAAGTTGGCGAGGCTTTACCCCATTCCATATTATCATGCTGTGCCAAAGCGTTTGTGCTGCGGAGAGGTTATATTCGCTCCATGTTGTGGTGCGGCAGGGCGCTCATCTTCCATCCATCGTTGCCATAGCCACTGGAAAGAATGGCGACAATTTCAGCAGGGTGTATCCAATTGAACAACACCATGGCGAGAAACATGAGCACCGTATCGAATATATAGAGAAATACCTCGTGTCGCAGGAGATATCCATCGAAACTTTGGAGGTATTCAACCGCACGAAAGACGGAGCGGACCATGATCAAGAGACTGCCTAATTACAGTGCGTTCATGTGCCTCCGCCATGGTATACTGCCGTTGGAACGGCCGATCGGTGCTGCATTGATGGACCGATGAAAGGCCACGGCGAGTACGATGAAGAATCCGAAGCAGATGAGCTGGACGAAAAGACCAACGATGATGATTTTGGCGCCAGTCTTCAGTGCCTCAGGGCTACCTGCAGCCTGATAGCCACCGCCTACTCGACTGTCAGTATCATCCCAAGGGTCGAAACCTGGCGGCGTTGGTCACTCACCTCCTCCTTGAAGAATGAACGACAGGATATCGCCCGTCACGAAGAGCTTCGTCATCCACTCCTTGCGGATCATGACATGCCCCTCGCCATCAATCACTGTGATGATTCTCCCGAGTTCCATGTAGATGGTTGCCGCGAAGAGAGCAGGGGCAACGCCAACAAGCAGCAGGATAGCTTGGATAATGTAGGGGCCCAAGATCCATCCAGGGCTCTCATTGCCAGATTTCGCACGACCGGCATAGCCGACGATCTCCACTACAAGAACTTGGGATGAGTGTTGAATAGGGGACCGTCGGGCTTGAGATGAGCCAGCTTACAGATGCCTCCGATTGCCATGGGTAAAAGGAACCAGCACTTGGACTTGAACAGTTGCCAGAGGTGAAGAGCCGTCGTGGCCAAGAACAACAAGACGAATATGGCGGCGCCGGCAGCGGTAGGATCGTAGTGATAGAGCTTGAACGAGCTTTGAGCAGCCACTTCGGGCCCTGTGGCGTTTTGAGAAGCCGAGGCCATGGTGAAGATTCGTTGGCTGAGTTCAAGAGAGGTATCCACGGTATTGAGCGGGCGGATTCTCTACGTATAAGGCTTTTGAATAGCCCTCCACAAGAGCTGATTAAGGGAGAGCTGGTAAAACCTGAACGAATGTGACGGGGAAAGAGTTGAAAGATCGTAGGGTTAATGGTCAAGAGGGACTCTTCAAGAGCATGTTATCATGGAGCAGAACCGCCCCTTTTCAACGTGTATGTCGACGAGGCTCTCATGGTGCGATGATAGAATCGAGGCAACGGGATGCCTCGAACAACAATCTTCATAAGTTCATCCTGGAGTTCGCAAAACACAGCCCCCTTACTCAAGGCAGACTGGGTGATGATAATATGCAGCGGCCTTTCTCCGAGGAATAACTACGCAGCGACGTGGCAGTGTGTACCCTGGCGTATGACGCACTAGAAATCTCAAGGTGTTTTTCTCCATTTCGTTTAGGACCTCGTTCTCCAACATTTCTACGAGAGACTCTCGTTAACGCCCTCGTTTAACGGCCGAGACGAACGAGCTTGTGCGACGTTCCCGCTAACCTGAAGAAGGATACCCCGGTTCTTGTGATTAGTTATCAGCGGACTGAAGCAAATTCCTTGGTTTGCCGATTGAAGAGCTGTGGTCGAAGCGGTTGCTTTTCCTTTGGTGTATATTACCGATAAGTCAGCTCCTCTGCATAGTAGATATAGCTCTGGCCTGCCTGTATTATGCCTACTATCTTTGCATCTACTAGCCAGGTAAGCGCAATGTTTTCTGTTGACGATCAAGTCTGCGTTGGTTTAATGTAACCCGAGCCTAGCGGAACAGGTCTCCTCGGATTCCTCGTGGCACAGTCAAATCAGGCACGTCGTGAGCTTTGAACGCCTTCATAGGATAATCATCCTCCCCCAAAGTAATAGAGCAACGACACTGAGCAGGCGCTTGGGTGTAAAATGGGGAAGCTCATCTGTAGTACGGGACCGTCGGCAGCCCAGGAATTCACTGTCATCAAGTAGGTATTGCGTTCTTCGCAGGCCAAATCATGACCAGATAGGCACTCTACAGTTTACGAATGGTCCTATTTAAGCTCAAGATGCTCCTTATCGAAGACCATAAACAGGAACTCGCCGCATTACATGGGTTGATGAGGATATGTACTTGATTGGCTGTGTGTACTAAGAGACAAGTATATACAGTATAACCAGGCTGACTACAGACATTTCGTCATTGACACCTTGAGACAACCCGATTGCGAGTCGTACCGAGGCTTGCTCGGCACTCCAATGCTTCCTCCCAAGATGAGCGACCATTTAGCACCCGGAGGTCTGGACGTCAACCTCGGAGCAGACGTTGGGATCGTTGGGAGCTTTACCAGGCTCGCCGCCGCCCGTAACACCCTTGGAGTTCTTGCAGACGGTACCGCCGCCAAGAATGCAAGAGTTGCTGATGGTGGCCTTGTCGCCGAGGTTGCCGTTGACGTGGATGATGGTCTTGCCGCCGTCGACGTAGATGTTCTTGAAGGAAGACGTGCGGGCGACCTGTTCCTTGCAGTTGCCGCACGAGCGGTAGAGCTGGCCGACATCCTGGGCGTAGAAGTCGCTGACCTCGACGGTGCCGCCGCCGTTGTGCTGGAAGACCTTGTCCGAGGCGCCGCGGGCACCACCGCCGCGGACGATCGAGGTGCCGCTGGTCTGTCTGAAGGTTGCGGCGTCCTCGCAGACCTTGTCCCACCAGCTGTTCGGTACGGATTAGCTCACGCCAAGTTACTGAGGATGGTGAAGGAGAGCGAGCGACTTACACGTTGATGAGGGTGCAGCTTCCGGCACACTGAACTCCCTCGCCGGCACCACCTCCGATGATGGCGTTGCTGAGAGTCGCACCGTCCTGGAGAATGAAAGCGGCGTCGGTGCGGCCACCCTCACCGCCGGTGCAGGTGCTGGGAACGCGATCGTAGAGCTTCATCTGTCCGTCGAAAGAACCGGTGATGGTCCTGGCCGCGGAGAGGTTCTCGGTACCGGCAGGAGTAGGGAAGGTCTTCTGGAGACCGCCGCCGCCACCACCAGCGCTGCCGCCGCCGCCACCAGGACGAGTGCCATTGTTGCCCATGTAGCTACCACCACCGGAGCCGCCACCGGAGCCGGAACCAGAGCCGGAGCCGGAGCCAGAGCCAGAGCCAGAGCCAGATCCCTTCTCCTTCTCCTTCTCCTTCTCCTTCTCCTTGCTCTTGTCCTTGTTCTTGTCCTTGTTCTTGTCCTTGCTCTTGTCCTTGCTCTTGTCCTTGCTCTTGTCCTTGCTCTTGTCCTTGTCCTTGTTCTCCTTGTCCTCGTTCTCCTTGTCCTCGTTCTCCTTGTCCTCGTTCTCCTTGTCCTCGTTCTCCTTGTCCTTGCTCTCCTTGGCCTCGGACTTCTCCTCGTCCGATTCCTTGGCCTTGCAGCCGCCGTCAACGGGCTCGGCGACGTAGCGGACCTCGACCTTGGGCTGCTGGGGCGCCATGATGGCGCGGGCGAGATTCCCGGCGCCGTTGGCGTTCCGGCGGGCCAGCCGCTGGTCGCCACCACCAAGGTGAATCGGGTTCGCGGTACCCAGCGCGGCAAGAGTGAAAAGGACCAGCCTGGACGCCATTGTTGTTGATTTCGATGACGAGTTGGGAAGAGAAACTTGTACCTGACGTAGTAGTGAATGAGAAAGAGAAACACAAAAAAGGTGTAAAGAAAGCAGAGAGTGAAAAGGGTTGATGAAGTGAAAGAAATGTTTTGGCAAAGTGGCCTGGGTAGAAAAGAAAATTCGAGATGATGGTGGATGATGAGGGAGTGTTATATACTGGATTGGGTGGCGGGAATCTCTCGAGAAGCGTTGTCGTTCATCGCATCTGAGAGTGCCCCTGAACCGTTGCAGACATTTCCAAGAGGCAACGACACTAGACAGGCACAGAGTACCCAGTCAGTATGTTGACGACTGCCCAGCCTCTCCACAATTCGGTGTAGATTATGAATGGGCACAGGCAGTGGGCAACTAACTGGGTTGATTGTTGCGCCCAAGTGATGAGCTTGGCGTCATACGAGCCATTATGTTGGCCCAGCTTCGGCTACATTGTGGCATGGGAAACAAAATTACAGTCACCATGTGGAAATACTTGGCATCGGAGTAGAGGTAGGATATGGTAAGTGGTATCCTCCATGGAAAGGAGTATGTACGATGACGGCTCGGCTTATGGGTCTGTCTGGTATAGATATTCTGCCCCAGGGATGGTAGCTCGAGAGGTACCGAGATCTGGCTGTGGCTAGGGAGTTCATCGCGTAGAAAACACGGGCATAATATGATTTTCACATAAGGGATGTCGTACAGCTTCTGCACATCATAAATCAAACCAGCTAACGGTCTGGGCGCTTCAGACTATATGAGACTTGGTAGTAGAGCATCTTAGCATCCCTTCTATCGGCCGTGGTGCCCAGACTATTGGCGTTTTCTGCAAGAGATTGACGAGACATGGTTCATTTGGCCAGTGCTATAATGGCATGGTTGAGGCTCAACGACGGATCCCAGTCTTTGAAGACGACACAGAACCCTGAGCTGCCCGTGCGGTTACATGCTGATTCCTCTCTTTTCACATGAAGTCCTCGTGTCCACCAGCTCCGGAAGGGGTTAATGGATGTTCCTCAACCGCAACTTGGTCGAAGCTCAACTCAGGGGTTTCGGCGTACAAGCTGAGTGATCGTCATAGAGTTCATTGCCAAGAGAAGCACTGCTCGCCAAGCCTGCTCGGTCTTCATGCGACTACAACATGATTGACTCGCAAAGGCCTTCGACAACTGCGCGACGTCCTCCGTGCCGTGAGACGGCTCTCGTCGCAATGATTCAATACCAAGACTTTGTGGAATTGGGTGTCTTGTCATGAAGGTGTCAAATTTCACGATACGCCCGCATCATCCATCCACCGTTTCTGACAGCTGCCACAAACTTCAGACTAGAACATGTTGTTGGACGTGCTTGTTTCTGTCACCTTCGCCCATGTTGCTCAAGTCGCTGTTACGGTGTTTGAGATAAAGCCTTACCTATTTTCAAAGTTTCACATGTCAATCGTCCGAAGCATGGCTGTGCTGGCTCTGGATCTACAGCCAAAGCGACGGTCCACCTTGGAAGTGGACGTTGATTCCACACCGCCGCATGTTCAACCTTGAAGATCTGTTTGTGATATGATGTCTTGGCCGTTGCCAATGCCCCAATCACCGTTGACATACCACAGAACTGGTATAGACGTTCATCGGCAGCCCACGACTGTCAATGAGCTTGAGTGTCGAGCTAAGACGAGTTATCAGGTTTGAGATGAGCAGGACTTGGGACGGCACGACGCCAATGGTGGTCGATTTGACTCAAACTTCTTGTGATCACAATCAATTGGGACGGTACATGGTCTTCCGTGATCCTCCCAGATATCCGTTCTCGCACTCGCTCACGGACCGTAGGTCGCTCGGCATTCATCACAATACAAGTGATGTTCATCACAATACAAGTGGGTATTCGCAACTAATGACCAAAACTCCAAGCTACTTCGAGACGAACTAAACCATATCTCCGGCCGAAGACCGACGGCCTCCCCTCTCGTGATGCGTAGGCACCGCCTTGCGAGGAATACCAACGCCACGACCGTCCCTACTCGTGCTGTAGCGCGTTCTCCTCAGCTTGTCGGAACCCGTCAGCCTCGCCCCGCGCTTCCTGCCCCAACCGGCCTTGCGAGTGGCCACGGCATCAGATCCGATCGCGTCGAGGTCGTACTCCAGAGGCATCTTCCGGTGGAGCGGAATATGGTTGAAACGCCAGTCCCAGATGGAGGCGTAGACCATCCTGTACGACGAAAAGGCGAACATGGTACCGATCAAGCCGCCGGCCAAGATGTCGTACCAGTTGTGGGACTGGTCGACCGTGAGTGACCCTCCCACCAGCGTGGCGCCAAGAATCGGGGCGTAGGTCAGGATGAGCTTCCACATGGATGGGTGGTAGTTCGACCACACCTTGAGCTTGGCGTTGAGGTAGAGGTACAGGAAGACCATACCGGAAAACATGGACGTCGTGTGCCCGGAGGGGAAAGATTCCAGCGCGTTGGAGAGAGACCCTCCCATCTCGGTGGTGCAGATCTCGTACGTGTACATGATGCCCCCGTAGCCTGTGCCCTCCATGCCGGTCGAGTTCCCCCCTGGCCGGGAGGCTTTGCTGATGTCGGGCTTGCATAAGTCGAGAAAGTTGGGACGTAGGCCACCGATGAGCCATTTTATCATTACCTGAAACACAGCGGAGCCCAGCTGCGAGTACAACAGACCGATGATGCCGTTGTTGATATCCCAGAACGAACGAACGCGGATCTGACAAAGCAAGATGACCAAAATTGGAACACCAACTCCCAGAGCGGTAGCTGCATGGCTCGGAATGTATTGCGGGATATGAGGATAGGCGAATTGTGGATATACGATCTCGCCATTGTCAAAGGTAACGGGAAACATTCGATGTGCAGGTGGATGGGCTCTGAACACCTGAGGGGGAGAGAAGTGTTAGTCGGACCGACGATGAGAAGCTGATCAACAGGACTTCACTTACACCCAAGGCAATCGCCCCCATTGCGATCATGGTCAGAATATCCAGCCATGTCACCTTCAGCCACTGCATGAACGTCGGACGGCGGGCCATGGTGTATGGTTCCCGCCCATGCCATTTATCGTTGACTTTGGTGTCTTCGCTGCCGCGGCGGTGGTGTATAGGGAGTGGCGGAGCAGCTTGCCCTTGCCTACGGGCAAAAGGGTTAAACCGCTGCATTGTAGAGTGGACGCTGGTCGATATGTCTTGGACCGAGTCACCGGTTGGAGTTGAAGCAGATGGATGGTCCTTTGTGGGATGCCGACAGTAGACGAGCGAGTGTGTCGCGCTTTGTATGCGAACGTGACAGTCTTGGGAACGATGACAACTCACATGTAAGGCGAAAGGAGTAAACAGTACTTGTACGATCTTGTGAGCAATTTAATCGTCTGTCAAACAACAACCTCCAGGCTGGCCATCCAGCCTACGTAGGTCGTACCAGGCGCCGAAGAAATGCGGCCATAAGACGCCCAGCCAAGTCTTTAACCCATATGACGTCAGTTGAAGTTTGCTGGTGCTACCGAGCTGGACGCAGTCTCGCTTCGTCCGCAGGGGCTAAGGCTCACCCTTGGCGAGTTGAAGCCACTCGTGGCCAGCAAAAAAGTCTTGGCTGATGCTGTTGCGACCAGCCACACCAAGCGCCAGATGGCCATTTACTTGGAATGACTGCGGCGATCTTGCGGTAATTACAGTTCCAGCAGACAAGCTTCGTGTTCCTGGGGCAGGTGATGCGACTTTCTTCCGAATGTTCAGTCATTTATGTCATGGACTTCTTGCGGCCACAACTGCTTCAACGCGTGTGATTAAAGGAGCTTGAATTGCCGAATGGACCTGGCAACAGCAGCACTGTGTTTGGCAGTCGGTGCCATGCTTAAATACGACAGAAGTGTCTAGGCAATGACCTAGGCTGTTGATGAGACGTTGCTCGAGTTTTATGCAATGTCGAAAGTCTCAAAGGCGTAGACACCCTCTTTGCTCCATTGAATGACCTCTCCATCCATGATACCGTGGACATAGCTGTGATACAAATCAGCAAAGACATATCTGCAAACTCATAGCGACGTTGGATTTAGGGGAGGTTAGACTCACCATTCACAATCACCGACATATTTCCACCACCCGCCATCGTGACACCTCAGGACATACGGAACCACCCCC
This sequence comes from Colletotrichum lindemuthianum, assembly GCA_001693025.2. Taxonomy (NCBI): domain Eukaryota; kingdom Fungi; phylum Ascomycota; class Sordariomycetes; order Glomerellales; family Glomerellaceae; genus Colletotrichum; species Colletotrichum lindemuthianum. The sequence goes on along the minus strand of MASP02000166.1, from coordinate 40,457 downwards.
GAGCGTAGGATACAGACCCCATCGCCCACCACCATGGAAGGCGGACCGAGTCCAAAGAACCCCTTTTCCGTGACGAAGAACCTCCTGTTCAGCTGCTCAATCAGCCTCAGCTGCCGAAACTCCGGCATGCAAGACCTCTCCCAATTGCCCAGCAGCTTCCCCCACCCATCCTCCGACTCCAGCTCCGAAAAGACGGCCTTGTCCGCGTCGTCCAGCCTCCGAGCACCGAGTGCGCTCGTCCGATCTTCCTCACCTTGCTTCAGGTCCACCAACACCGTCCTCCAGAACGCGCAGAGCCGGGACTCCCCCGTCGCGTACGTGGCTGTGCCTGCGTCGACGGTGCTGTTGACGATGGCCCGCCAGTCGCTCAACGTCTGCTGCATCAGCCGAGCCCAGTCGGGCCCGGATTTCTTGTCTGTTGGTTGCCATCCTGGGGCTTTGCAGCCGGATATGCGAACTGCATCAAATTCGATACCTTCCACCGAGATGGCCCTCCCGCCTCGACTGCTGTCTCTCCGTATATGAAACTCATCGTCTCTGAACAGGGATGCATTATACGGGTGTATCCCCCTGGACAGCGAAGCAAGATGATCACTATCGACGGTTGAGTGAAGCTGAAAGTCGGGAACCCAGCTCGGCAGGTTCGGGTTCCTGTCCTCGGGCATCTCAGATATCAAACTGAGAGGGTACAGGCCGTTAGCCTCCTCCAACAACGAGAAGAAGAGATGGCAGTAATTGTCCTCTATAGACAGCTGATAGCCCGGTGCGTACTGCGTAGTCGCCGGTGCTCTTCATCTCCCACACCCCGAGGAGACCTATCACCTTGTCCTTTGGGTCGGTAGATGCGCGGTTCCACGATGCGCTCAAGGCACCCCAGACGCCCACTTGTCCCGAATCCCTCCAGATGCCTCTCAGGTTCTCGGTCCACCTCGCGGTACGAAGTTGTCGCGAAGGAGGCACCGCAGAGTGATGAAAACGGGTTGATCTCTCTAAAACGGGGCCATGGGGCGAAGGGGTCTAAATACCCCTGAACCCACACGAAGCTATATATAGCCATATATAGCTGGGGGCTTCGCAACATACCCCCCCAGTTTTGCGTGTATAGCGTAAGGCTGAAAAATGAAGCTAAATACACGCACTAAAACTAGCTATATCGCTAGATCTCTGGTGTTTCAAAGTGTCACTATACTATATCTGCCGTAAGTAGTCTCTATAGGTTGGCTTTGCTTTTTATATACTGTGGGAGATGTCCCTATATTTACTACTGGCAGCTACTATAGTATACCTCTCTATTAGCCTCCTAATCTGTATCTACTGAGGGTAGTTTCTATAGATTGAGGCTGCTCTATATTAACTGGCTGAAGCTACCTCTATATCTACTACTAGTAGTTACTATAGCTTACCTTACTTAATATTCAATATTCTTAGATAGTTAAGATACCTGAGGCTCCTCCTTTAGCTATCCTTTAAGCTGTAGACTCTCCCTGAGGCATTCCTATATAGAAACTTTTAGAGCTTCTAAAATCTCTTTTTTTTCACCTTTTAAGAGAGTTACCTAATATAAAACTTTTATACTTTATAATATTATCTCTAAGTAGCTATATTACCTTATAAGTTAATAATAATTTCTACTATAAAGATAATATTTTATATTACTATCTCTATAGTTTCTACTTACTTTAGAAATTCTTTATAAAGATTTTTTATTTTAAGATTATATATATAAAAGGCTAGATTTAAGCTTATTTAACTGGAAGGTAGCGTAAAATACTGTTTATTTAGAACTAAGGAGTAAAAGAGAAGCTTTCACGAGTGTATAGAAAAGTCTATATATATAATGTTATATAGAGTTTACTGGGGTCCCACTTGAGAGAGGAGGTTAGTTTTGGATGCCTGGGCATAGCTCTAGCTGGATATCTGAGTATAGTCTGTAATATTACCTCCCTCCTTTCTAGCTGCTGCCCAGCTGGAGGCTGTAGGCTGGGTCTCTATTATTATTTATAATTAGTCTATATATTATTTTATACTGCTTTAGGGCTGCTATGTCTATAATAATGTTAATAGGCTTCTATATAGGGTTTATATATTTTTCCTATTTAATAAGGGTTTCTTATTAGTATCCTCTCTCTACCTGGTATATCCTTACAGTAAGAATACTTTTAACTAGCTATTTAACCTCCCTGTTATTATCTACTAGTAGTAGTGGCTAGCTATTAACTATAACCTGCCTAGGTAGTAAATTAGTAGCGGCTCTCTAGAGTAAATTTATATAGAACTGTGGGTGAATAGACTCTAGAGTATCCAGCTTTATAATATATAGTAAGAGGATCTTTATTATTATATATTTATGGTATAGCTAGGTTAGCTTTTAGTTTAGTTTTAGTAATTTATAGTTAGATATATTTAACTATATCTTATTACTAACTTAGTATTAATCTGCAGGAGACTGGATTTTATTTATTTAAACTTCTAATTTCTGCTAGATAATAGTTATCTCTATATAAATATATATTATTACTAACTATATTCTCTTAATTAGCTAGTAGGCTGTAGCTTCACTATTATTAGGTAGTTCTATATACTTTTTGGCGACTGGGATAGAGTTAATATAATATTTATAATCTATAAAGAAAAGTATAGTCTCTATTATATTATATTACTAGTTATAGAGAGCTAACTGTATGATAGGTAGTAGGTTACTTTAGTTATTCTGGAATTAATAAGTAAATATTCTTAAAACTGCTTAGATCTCCTAGTTATATTATTTTGTGATTCCGTTAGTCTGTAGGTAGTAATTAGTATTTAGTAGGTATATAATATCTATTAATCTATAGAATTCCTTCTAGAAGTAATTTACTTAGTTAAACTCTCTATTGCTTATAATAGAGTATAATATTCTATAGAATCTATAATAATAATTAAGAAACTACTAAGTATATACTTCTATCTCTATTATATCTATTTCTTTTAATATAGAAGTTTTATTTAGTTAATTAATAATAATTTAGAGGTAATAGCTACTTTATCTTTTTATAGGGGGTAAGTTAGTAATAAAGTCTATTAATAAATTAGAATATAACTAGTTAGGTATTAGTAGAAGTTTTAGGAATTCCTTCTTAGTTTACCTCTAGATATAAATATTTCTATATATATTATAGTTATATATAAATTAGTAGATATTCTATAACTATCTAGGTTAGTAGAATTGTTAGCTTATAATCTCTAGTATATTATTATATTCTGAGTAGCCTGTAGGGGAGGAGTTATATAATTTCTATATTAGCTTAATTCTAAGTTTATTAAGAAAGTTATTACTTTTTTTGTTATTTAGTATTTAAAGTTTTTCTCTGAAAGTAAGTTATTTTAGTATATTAATAATATACTTAATAATTTGAATTTTGATATAGAGGTTAGTGGGGAAGCTATATTCCCCTTACTATATTATTATAAAAATCTATTAGTATAAGGAGTTTTTCTTAATAGTGTAATCTTATATTTCTTACAGATCTAGTTTTCTTTTGAAAACCTAAGTATTAGTGATACTTATATATCTTACTTAGGGTTCTGTAGGGATGGTGGCGTCTAGAATAATCTATATTACTTATTTTTATTATTTCTTATTATCCTACTTTTTGGGGGTATTCTATTTCCTCTGGGAGAGAGTGTTAGAGGTTACTATCTAGATGCCTGGCTGGTACTTAAGGTAAAAGTTATATTAAGATAACTTCTCTACCTACTAGTTTTACTTCTCTGTAAGTTATTATTTTTTTATAAAATACTTAAGATCCTTATAGTTAGTAAGGATCTTAAACTTCCTGGTACTTTATAGCTTCACTCTTTATACTTATAAATATTCTAGCATTATAAGGAGTTTTTTGTTGTGAATTAGGTAATTAAACTCTATAGGAGTTAGGTGTTAGGAGTGGAAAGCTACTAAATACCTCACTTTAGCTTTATTAGTTTAGATTAATATACTTCTTAGGGTATACTCTAAATAGTCTGTCTTTACTATTATTAGAATATTAGGATTAAATATCTATAGGATTAATTCTATAGTGAAAAGTTATTTTAGTGTAAGGAAAATTTCTTATTATTCTAGTTTCTAGTTAAAGGGAACTAACTTCTAAGTTAGGTAGTTTAAAAGCTTTATAATAATACTATACTGAGGTATAAAGATTTTATAGTAGTTTATAAACTTAAGGAAACTATAGATACTTTTTAGTAAGCTGGGGGAAAGTTAGTTAGTAATAATTTCTAATTTCTTAGGATTATAAGAGAAGCTCTTTCTAGCTATTATAATATATTTAATATACTTAACTATAGTAACTAAGAATTTATATTTCTTAAGATCTAATTTCAGGTCTATATCAGTAAGGTAGCTAAGTATCTAGTAGACTTTCTCTTTATGCTTCTTTCGTAAGCTATTAGTGTAAATAAGGATATTATTAATATATACTATAATAAAGTTATCTAGAAACTGTTATAGGTAGCTGTTAATATACTATTAAAATATAGTGGAGGTATTAGTAAGTCTGAAGGGATATACTATCTATTTAAAGAGGTTATAATATATCTGAAAAGTTATTTTCTCCTAATCTACTTTATTAATTTTAATCTTATAGAATATAGTAATAATATTAAGTTTAATATATTAGTAGGTAGTAGTAACTTTCTAGAGGGTTTCTAATATTAGGGGGAGGAAGTAATAATCTTTCTTTATAATAGTATTAAAAGCTCTATAATTTATATAGAAGTATATTTCTCTATCTAGCTTTCTTATAAAGAAGACTGGAGTATTAGTAGAGAAGTTATTTATCTTAATAAATTTCTTATTAAGTAAATTCTCTAGAATTTTCTTAAGTATTAGAAGTTTCTCTTATAATATATTATAAAGGGATCCCTATAGGAGGTTTAGTTTCTATCCTTTCTTATTAGAGATTAATAGGATATAGTAGTTTATCTTTAGTTAACTAGGGGGTAGTTAGTATACTGAATTTAGATAGAAAAGATTTAGGAATTCCTTTAAGATATTTATGGAAATATAGTTCCTTAGGTTTACTTCTACCTTTAGAGTTAATACTTTCTTAATATCTACTAGACTAATAGATATAACTTAGTAGGAGCTTAATACTTCACTAGTATACCACGCAGTATACTGATAGATAAATATAAATAAGTTAGTATTAAGCAGCTGAGCTAACTAGATCTCTTTAAGCTATACTGGTTTATCTTAGTGTTCTAGGTATACTGTTACACTATCTTTTCTATATATTATCTGTTAGGCTTCAGTATTATAGATAATATAATTATCCTCTATTTATAGCTACCTAAGATATAAAAGTAGTTATAGGCTCTCTATAATATAGATGTAAATCTTCTGTATATAGTTACTAACTTCTAAAGTTAGGATAGTTACCTCCTAAGTGTTACTAGGTGATAGTTTAGTAGTATATTTCCTTATTTATCTTTTTAACTTATTAACTAGTGGGAGGTAAAATTTCTTTATAAGGAAGGTATTAATAATAGTGTAGGTATTATAGCTTATGTTAATAAATATATTAATAAAGTAACCTCTATTAATTCTAGCCTGAATAGTAGCTAACTATTAGTTACTTACTTATTCTTTTTCTTATTATTTCCTCTATCCTATTATTTCTACCTCAGTTAGCTCTAGAGCCTAATTTTGCTCTGGAGTTACTTTTTTTCTGAATCCTCACTATTACTAGGTGGAGTAGTATTATCCTCCTGGTTATCCCTAGTGTGATCTAGAGTGGCTATAGTTTTTATAACTTTTATACTAATTTTTTTATGTTTTTAGGATCTGTAGTTTCTGCAGATATAGTCCTTCTTACTATATTTAAAGTATTAGTAGGTGTCTTAGTGGTCTCTAGAGTGTTCTTTAGGAGCAGAGGAGGAGCTACTAAAGCTTTAGTGTTATTATTATTCCTTAACTACCTTAGTTATTATAATATTATTTTCTATATTATAAGTAGCAGATCTCTAGTAGGGTAGCTAGTAGTATATTAGTATCCTCTTTATATATTTAAACTTCTAAGCTATATCTTAAACCTTAGATAACTAAAGTTTATATTCTGTGGGAAGGTTAACTATAATAAGTAGCTCCTTAAGGTGGGGAAGTAGGATAGCCTCTAGTAGGGAGATCTAGACTATATCCAGTCACATATATCCTCTAGTGTCAGCTAGAATCTTTTCAAATTAAGGTAGAAAAGTAGTTAGGTATTTATTTTCCTTCTATCTGAAGCTCTATAGCTAAATAATAGCGTGGGGTTAACTATTAGGATCTAGGTAAGTTCTATCTAGGTAATTTATGAAATTATTTAGATTATAAGAGTTCTCTAACCTTCTTACTATATAGAAAATTTTAACTACCTACTAAAGACTAGAGTCTAAGTAGGAGTAAATTAGGTATTAATATTCCTAATTACTATTAAAGAAGTAGTAGTTAATCTTAAGCTTAACTTTTATCTATTAGGTTTACACTCAGTATTCCTTCTACTTACCTGAAAACTTTAGGGGTAGGGGAAGAAGTTTCCTCTAGTAGTTAGCTACTAGTGGGGGTATAGTAATATTATTAACTCTAAAGGCCGTCATCCTAATAGACATCATTCTGGGGGTTACTAGAGTATCCTAATATAGGCTAGAGGTGTCTATTATAGTAGCTACCTGGGGGTTACTACCTACTATAACATCTCATTTCACTAACTCATACGAGAGCTTATTAATCCTCTAGTAGAGAGAGCTTAAAATATACTATAACTACTACTAAAGCAGTTTACTTATAGGGTTACTACCTATAGGAGTATCCTGGGAGGCTCTAATACTCTTTATTATTCTTTATATTAGTTACTTATTATATAGTATTATATCCTAAAAACTATACTCAACTAGATTATATACTTAACCAGTAGGGAGCTACACTCTACTTAGTATTATCTATATAGTAAATAAAACTAAATTCTAAATATATAAAAAGCTGGACCTAGGCTTATTTAACCGGAAAGTAACATAAAATACTATTTATTTAGAACTAAGGAGTAAAAGAGAAGCTTTCACAAGTATGTAGAAAAGTCTGTATATATAATACTATATAGAGCCTACCGGGGCCCCACCCGAGGGAGGGGGTTAGCTTTAGATACCTAGGCATAGCCCTAGCCGGACATCCAGACATAGCCTATAATAATATAACCTTTTTATTACCAGTTAATAGATAGTTAGCCTACCCTATAAATATTATAAAAACTCTAAAGTTACTACTACTCACTCTTCTCTAATTCAAAATACCTGAAAAAATTATACTATACTCAAGAATATTACATAGTATCTTACCTAACTTAATAAAGCTATATAACTTAAGGAGATATTATTTTATCTATTTAGAAGTAAGTTAAACTAAAATTACCTTTAAAAATATCCATACTATAAAGACTCCTTATATATTAGAGATCTTATATATCTTCGCACGTTAAAACACTCTATATCAGTCATTATACTAAACCTCTATATTAATAGGAAATTTAACTTTTACTAGTATACTATAATATTTATCTTAGATTACTATAACTATAGTAAGTAGTATAGATACTATATACTTTTTAAGGCTATATACTAAAGTCTGAATTAAAATATTATCCTTATAAATAAAATCACTTTAAACTATTATTAAAATCTCTTAATTAACTATACTATTAATCTATTACTACATAAGGCAGTAGCCTATAGTAAGCTCCTTTCACTCTATTATATAGATCCTATAATCTACTATATAACTTACATACTTATTATAAATATCTTTAATCATAATAATAGCTAGAGGTGTCAGCTCTTCTTCACCAGGGGTCGCCTGGCGCATATGATGCCATGCAGCCTATTCAGTATACCTCTAAATAAAATCATTTTAGGCCTCCTCTTGACGCTTCATACACACTTCATCAAGCATAGGTGGGAGAGGTATACATTACATTAAGTCTGGAGTATCGTTTGCCTCAGGATCAATATACTCCCAGACGGTGTTTTAGATCGCATAGTAACATAGTTGAATAAACCACGCAGGCTAATCTCTTCGCTTCGAAAGGAGTATGCCAGCTGAGGGCTGTAAAATAGGGGTAAACATCGTGAAAATCGGTAAAAAAAAAAGAGGCGTGAAACTCGATGAACCACGCCGGCTACGGGCCTCTACGCGTTATAAATAGGGGTGCGAGACGTAGGTATCATGACGTCCAGAGCTGGGCTCATAACTGTCGCGAAGGAGGCACCGCAGAGTGATGAAAACGGGTTGATCTCTCTAAAACGGGGCCATNNAAATACCCCTGAACCCACGCGAAGCCACATATAGCCACATGTGGCTGGGGGCTTCGCAACAGAAGTGCGACCGACGAGTCAATCTCGTGGCCGCTCCAGACGCCAAAGTTGACGGCAAAGTACGTGAACCAGGCCAGCTTTGCGAAGCAGGCAAAGGGGACCGACTTGGTGCCGTAGCCGCATTGGCAGTCGACCTGCTTCCCCATCACGCTCTCCTGCAGAGTCCATACCCTCGTCCACCAGGGGTGCTTCAAGAGCCTGAATGCTTCCTGTAATCCGAGATGGGTTGCCTCGTCGCCTTCTCGAAAGGGTGTCAAAACATCCCCAAAGCAGATCCGGAAATCATCGATTGACTTGATGTGTCGCTCCGTGCACTCTGACGTGATGCGTTGAAAGCGGCGCAGAAACGTCAGCCCCCGATACGCGGTCGTCGTAGCGTCACCCAGCCAGACCTTCACACTCTGCGCGTCGGAGTATATCTGCTTCATCTGCCAGACCTGGGCTGTGCGTTCTTCCTCGTCGGCTTGGTTGATGCAAACGGCGTCGACCCAGATGATGTGTCTATGAGCGTTTTTCAGGGCGAGCAACGCGGAGTGCAGGTTCTTGCGGATGAGAAACGGTCGACAGTTGATCGTGATGGTCGCATCTGCCGCCTCGTCGCCCCAGGTGTACAATATGGCATCGTAAAAGGGCACAGGCTGGATGCGATGCGTATCTAACCGGCAGGCGAGGGGTTCGCCGGGGGGCGACCACTGGATCGTGAGGAGTCGGAACCAACCCTGGCTCGGGAGCCTTTCAGGGTAATGGACGGCCATTTCCGGATACGTACTCCATGGGTTGGTCGAGAGGTTTCACCGACGAGAATGGCCGTCGCGTTTCGAGGTGTTGGTGGTTGTCGTGGAGGAGAAGCGTTGCGCTGCGCTGATTCCGGCGAAAGGAAGGTCAGCCATTCATCACTCCACCCTCTCTCTGCGAGGCCATTTGTTGGAGGCTTCCCCGAATTGAGCCCTGGAACCTGTATGACAGGTCTCGTAAGACGTGATAGGGCCGTACGAGAGACGATTTTAACCGACGGCGAGAAATTTGGCCTGCGCTTGGCCAAAGTCGGAATTCAGCAACGAGGATGTGGCATCGTCTTCCATGGTCTGTCTCTTCGTGGCTAATGCTTGGTAGCTAAAAGAGCGCTCGGAAATGCATTTACGACATCACGCTATCCAGACGTCATCAAGGCACATTTACAGCTTGGAATCCTCGTGGATTAAGTTTGGTAGTCAGAAGAGAGACGCATCCCAACTTGTTCGTCATCACATTTGAATGGTTGACTTGTCCAATCTTTACAACTCTGAAGGGTGAGGGAAAGGAATCTAAATGCTAATGAAAGCTGCTAACTTGAGAGAGATTATCATCACAATGCCATAGTCCTTCAAGGAGCGGCCGGCTAGCTTTCGACATTCCTCCTTGGATCTCATCTCTTCCTGGCACACTCATCCGATATCAGCTTCCGGTTTCAACTGTTCCACACCACCGCAACTCACGGAGCTTCCCCATTTCAATCCGACTTCTCTGATGATTCCAATCTTTAAAGCCATGTCGTCACGCCCATCGTTACTGTGTACGTTCTTCTAGCATCATCAGCCTCACCAGAGCCCGTCGTAAACTCAATTACCCTGACTCTCACACAACCACCACGTGCTCTTTCCAACAACATGACCGACAGCACAGACCTAAAATCCCTTCCCGAGGTCTACTGCAAGGCCTGGGCTTCTCGCGAACCTGGTCCGTTGCTTGCCCTTTTCACCTCCGACTCGGTCATGACCGACCACGGCGCCCAAATCCACGTGCCGTTCCCCTTCCTGGAACGTCACCACAAGCACTGGAACGGTGCGCACAAGGACTTCGATGTCTACCTCGACGAAGGATACCCCGTCTACTGGGCCGAGATGGACGACAGGGGAAACGGGTACTGCAGCTTTCGTACCGTGAATAAGGGCGTCTTCGTGAACGATCTCGGGCGTCGCAAAGCCACGGGATTGCCCTTTCGGTATTCTGGAGTGATTGACTTGAAGTTGCGGGAGGGGAAGATTGTCAAAGCCGACGAGTGGCTAAGGGTTCCATTCGAGGACAGCGTGTCGCCAGATAAGTACATCACGATTTCCGAAGAGAGCCTCAAAGAGGTCATGAGGAAAGAGTTGCACAAAGATGAGTAGGGGGCTGCTCAGGGGCATGCCTGAGATAGAAACAGTCATTTGTACAGACATCACTCGATCCTAAGCCGTATACACGTTTCTCATACAGACATTAAACCGATCAAACTAAAACCATAAGGTGGCTCTTGGAGCTTCACCGTAGATGAGAAGTGAAGAAACTTTTTCGCGTTGGTGCGAGGCTAGAGCCTCGCGGGTATCATCCATTGCGTGAAAACTTTAGACAACTGTGCCGCGCACCTGCTTCACCTTCTTGACGTTGATGTCCCTCCACATGGCGACGCAGCCCAGTGCGCCAATCAAAAGGCATACGCTGGTGATGAGCATGATGCGTTGCGAGTCGCCGTACGCTTGCTGGATACCGATGCGCTCGGGGCTTCCAACTGGGTATGAGAGCTGCTGGGTCACGTCGGCGTAGATCAGGTCGACGGAAGTGCCGGCAGGAGTGTGCTTGGCGATGTTCTTCCTGAAGGTACCGGTCCAGATAGCAGTGGCAACGGTGTAGCCGACGGTGGAACCGATGCTGCCAAAGAGATCGAGCACGGCCATGATGACAGCAACGTGCTGGTGGTCAGAGGGCGAAAGCATGGCCATTTCACCGCAGATGACAATGGGGCCACCGGCAAAGGCAACGACTAAGGTCGCGGTTAGCGTTTGATGAGCAGCAGTGTGAGGCAAATAGAGGCTTACAGATCTGGGTCATGACAACGTAGCCGATGGGCTGGTCAGGCTGTCTGAAGTGGATCATGAGACCGACACCCAGCATCATCAAGGGAACCAAAAAGTACAAGGCAAAAGGCTTGAAGCGGCCAGTCTTGTAGATCAATCCCGAGATGACGATGGAAAAGAAGCAAGATCCGGTGCGGTAGATGTTGCTGATGTAGGTGGTTTGCGACACGGAAGTGTCCCAAACGACCATGAGCATGGACGTGAAGAAAGAGCCCCAGACAGCCGAGTTGAAGAAGACGAAAGTGAACATGAGACCTCCAAAGAAGACGGTTCTGTCCATGAGCAGCGAGAAGGGAATGAAGGTAACGGGCGCAAAGAACTTTTCCCACATGACAAAGGCAATGATCAGACAGAAGCCGACGACAACCATGGCGATAATCATGGGAGAGCGCCAGCCCTCGGTCTGGTAGGAGTAGATGTTGAAGGGCAGAAGGAACAAGGCCATGCCCGCGGCTAGGATGAGAATGCCAAAGGCATCGACTTCGATGGCGAACTTCTTGGCCTTGGCAAGAGAAAAGTTGCGGATAGAACCGCGGCTCTCGATGACGCCCATGACCCTGGCCTTGTGCTGGTTCCAGAGGAACAGACCTACGAGGGGTCCGATGACGACAGGAGCAACGATGGCCCACATGCCCAGGCCCCAGCGCCAGCCAATGCCGCCGTCCTTGAGCAAGTTCTCGGTAATGGGACCGGCAGCCCATGTGATGAAGATGTAAGGGGAGGTGGCGAAAGAAAGCATCAAAGCTCTGCTCTTCAAGGTGGAGGTGTCGGCGATGAAGATGGTGATGGTGTAGCTAATACCCTGGGAACTGGGAAGGATTAGTCGCTATCTTGAGAAGGTCGCGGAGGCCAACATACCCAACAGAGTAAAAGACCTGAGCAGCAGCATAGGTCTGGACGTTCTTGCAGGCAGCCATCATGATAAAGCCAAGGACCCAGCAGACAAGCATCATAGAGAGACCCTGGGGACGGCCCCAGGTATCGAGAATCTTGGCCAGAGGCAGCTTAATCAAACCAGCGATAAGAGTGGACATGACGCCGGTAGTCGCGGTAAGGGAATGCATCGAGAAGGCACTGGTGACGAACGGAGACAGGACGCGCATCGAGACCTCCTGGATCGATGTGACAACGTAGAAGAGCCAGATGCTGTCGTCTGTTAGCCGGGGGCCATAAGCCTGCAGCGTCGTGCACAGCACTTACAAGGTGTAGGCAATGATCAGGTCACGTTTGGTCCAGACAGCAGTCATGGCCTCGACCTTGGCAACACCAGCTTGAACATCCTTGCTGAAGAGGTCCTCCTCGCTGGACTTTTCGGCCGTATTTCTCAGCGACTTCTCATCGGGGTTGTGAACGGGTTCAACAGCCACTCCTTCCTCAGGAGTCTTCTTGTTGAACAAGCCCATGGTTGCGGCTGTCTTTCGGCTGACGTGAGACTTGGGCAATACTGGAGAGCTGTGTCAAGCAACAGCCAGACTCTTTGACGCAAAGGAGCCGCTGAGGAAGAGTATGTCTTTTGTGTTGTCTGAAGAGACGATCGGGGCCAGGAGGTTAGAAGGTATGGTTGAAAAGAGGATGCAGGCAGCTTATAAGTATTTCAGGCCCGAGAACACGGCGTGCCAGTCCCTGCCCATGCTCATGCATCCGCCCGGGCATCGGCTCGGCGACAACATTTTGATGTTAGCGCACTTGACGGATCATCAATGGCAGCATTAGCGCAAAAAAGAGGACCACCAGCTCCCCACCCTCGATGGACATCAGGACCAACAGGCTCGTGTTCCTGGTTGACGACTTCGAAGGCAAGCAAAAGAACCCTTGAGCGGTTTTTTTGGGGGGTGGGGAGAATCCACTACTGGTGGTTCAAGCCCAGGTCCACGTCCTGTACTTGTATACACAGCAGTTCTGGGATCAACGACGGCCGAGGCCTGGGCTTCTCCTCTCCCTGTCCGTCTCGCGGTGGCAGTCGGTCAATGAGCCAGGTCCGGCCGGCGTTCCACTCTGAAGCGCCCGAGGTGGCCTCACTATGATCGCCACAGAATGGGCACCATATTACGAAATGGCGCCGGCGAGGAGGGCAAAGATGGTCGAATAGCCCGGGGTGTTGAAGACTTGAGTGTCGTGATGGGAGGAGCTGGATCTTTACGGTCGGTGGCTGACCCGGGTCACTTCAGCGCAGACGATCTGGAAGCTGGAAAGAAAGGCTCGGCCATGACGGAAAGAATATCTAGACGTGGTAAGTGATGGTCCCCAAGGAGAAGTACTTGCAGGTCTTTTACCAGTCTCGGCTCACTCGGTGGTAGCATCGTCTCACGCATCGGTTAATGACTTGGCCATGGACGGATGAGTCGCCAATGGTGGACCAGACTGGGTCGATTCGTGAATGGGACATGATGGCTGGTTGTGTCCGGAACACCCCCGGGTGTCGACCCGCAAGTTGCACTGCGGTGACAGGGGTGCTGTCCGAAAGGACAAAGAGGTGCTGGTTCTCCGGTGGGATGGAAAGCTGTCTGAATCACAGTACTTGGCTGAAATGGGCTCCGGCACGACTCGTGGTTATGGTAATAGCCTTGGTTGGCTACCTCCCGCGAATAGAAGGGCAATCAGGGTTCGAGTCCAATAGATGATGAAAGGGCGAGGCACGTCAACAGACGCGAGCAGAGAGGGTATGGACGACGGCCTGGTAATCGCTAACCGGGCAAGGCCATACAAGTATAGACGTGTAGCGTTTCGGATTGTTTTCGGAATCCGAAGAACCCTGTGCGCTATGCTCGGTGAAGGCAGGCATCGCAGGGCGGAGGAAGGTGGTGCGAAAAAGCTTCAATTCAAGCTTGTTGGGAATCTGGACATGGGTCAGAGGGGAAGCGCAAATAAACCAAAAATGTGATAGAAGGTAACAGAAGGGGGGCATCATGCAGCGTAACTGCCAAACTTTTCACGACAGGCAAGAAACAGAAGCAGAAAGAGACGGTAACTTAGCGGTTGATGCCGGGAAGGAACACAGAATACGCAGTACGCCTTGCACTTGCCTGCATGTTCGCCTGAAGCCCCCACAGATGTGGAGAGGAAGGTCTCCGAGATCACCCCATTGGCCAGGGGGCTATATTAGCGCCATCTCCCAGTGGAGCCACTAGAATGACGCCGGCGCAAATTTTTTTATCTGATTAGGTCCGCTTTTTATCAATCTTATCAGATCATCAGTAAGCGCTAATACTCGCCGACGCCCATCCGCCACCAAGGTACCACTATGCCATCGAATGTGTCTGACCTTAACAACGCCGAGAAATGCCTGCAGATATTGCAGTTCTCATACCATACTTATGACGAGCAGTTTTGCAGATATAGTGCTGCTTCACTTGGTTCGCCAATTTTGAGCTCCTGTCAGATGTTCCAAGTCTCCAAGATACTGCCTCATTCGAGCGCCGGGGACAGTAGGCGAACTCCCAGCTTCTGTGCCTCGAGACACATGATCAAATTGCATCATTGGTCAAAAGTGCTCTGTCCTTCTGACAAATTTACACACATTTCTTGTGCCGGAGCACCCACGTCTGCCGCAGCCTTACAAATCCTCGACCGCATATACATGGAGAGCTAGACCGCGGTCAGCCCGACTACATTACCGGTAGCTTCCTAAGCTGATCTGACTGCTTTTCGCCTCCGTGGAATCACCGATGCGGGGATCTCTTGTCGAATCCCAATGTTCGCCTGGTTCCAAGCCGCGGAACTTCACGGATAAGTGCCCTCAAAAAGCCCGAATTTCTGGTGGCAATTGCCACGCGATCATGTCCAAGCCAAGACCGTATACCCACGCCAGATGCTCCCCAGCGTACATAGTAAGCCGCCTGGATACTTGCTGTCTGTCTGTCCGTGATGTGGCACCACCGTCCACGGTACATGACCGCGCTTTCGAGGCCTTGTCCCTTTGATTTGGTACCCAGTACTGCAGTGTTTGAGTGCGTACGGAGCACTACTAGCCCAGGATTTCAGCTTCGATTCAGCTCGTACCCACATATGGAGATGAGAACCGAGGGACGCTGCCACGTCCCACACGGCCCATCAGCCCGGTCTGGAGTCCGAACCATTCCCAAACGCCCGATTTACGCGTGAAAACTCTGCTCTGGCGCCTGTCAGCTTTCGGCCAACACAAGCCCAGCTTCGGCTGCCAAGATCAATGCCTGGATATATTGCCCTTGAAGGAAAGCCAACATCTGGGCCGATAAGAAACCTCGACGATGTCGGCCCACTTTCCCGGATGTTTTACCAAATGTCTCGGCTTACTGTATCTGTTGTAATTGTTGGACGTCCCAAATAAGGTCGATTCTGCGCAGTGGAAGCAGGCCGCGGAGCCTTCAAACCGCCCCTGGCGTCTCGGCAGTGGGCCAGTTCCATCCGCCAAGGGCTCGTTGCGATGAAATCGAATTTGATAAAAGAGCATCTTTAAACGACATCTTGTCCCGCCTGTGCGCCTTGCTGGGTGATCTGTCACTGAAGGGCCCTATCATGTCCACGAACAACACCCGTCGCACAAGAATCGCTCGCACCGACTTTCCACACCTCAAATATTTGCTCTGGGTTCTTTGAATTGCTCGTCGTTTCGGCACAATCTTTTGGCAGCCGAAGGCGCTATCCCAGATACCCGTTTCCAAACAGCTATTGATTACCAACGGAATCGGACCTCGTCTCGAGTTGCCCAAGTGCTGAATAGCCGAGATTATCGACCACAAGGCGCAGAACAGGGCGCCTACCGCTGGCATTGATCAGCAGACGATGGAAACCGCGCTCCTTTTTGGGATATAGCCCGGTCGCATCTTCCCGGATGCCATCTTGTCGCTATCCAAGCTATCGTTATGTCTCAAGGGGGCCCCCCATGTGAAATGTTCAGGGACAACGTGTGTGATTGATGATGCTTGAGACCAGTGAACGCCTTCTGGCGCACCAGAAGCGCTTTTCTCATTGGCAATACATACAAGACGCTCTGAATCTTCCGTTTAAGTAATTAACTTGATGAGCCGACCTGATCTGATACCCATCCGAATTGCAGGCGAGAGTTTTGCTCGCCATCAATACGCAGATCGGCATAGATTGTAGGCCTGATTGCCCCAAAAGTCGTTTTCTCAGAATACTGCCTGTCGCTACTTGCCCCGAAGACACTATGACTACCTTGACATCCATGAGCATGCTGAAGTGCAAGCACTCGTCGTCATATACAGCAAAGCACCATGAGACCCAACAGCATATAGTTGCATAGTCAATGGTCTAGGCCCGCTCACGGGGTGTACTTGGCCACGCCAGACGATGTGAGATTTTAGTTGCTCACATTTCTCTGTGTTTTCCAAAGTTGACTGGAAAGTGTACTGTGTCTACTGTTTGGCGCAAAGGTCACACTGTTTTGATCGTTACAACTTTTCCACTACCGGGAAAGGGAGACGTGTTTTACCAAAGAAAACATAAAACTTTTCTGCAAATTGAGCCCTTCGAAAGAGTTTTCATGATAAGAAAGTAACGAGATCTACAAGAGAGATCATCTAAAAGCTCGTTCGATATGGTTCATTGTCATACAATCAAGACTATTGGATTTTGCTTGGATGATCACGATGCCATATCCGGGAGACTGAACTATTGGTCCAAGAAGATAAACCCACACCAACCAGCAATAATGAAATTCCATGCTGCTTCTTCTTCATCAAAAGTATGGTTGTATTGATCCGAGCATTACAAGTTAGGAACGTGTGAGAACCGATTTTCTTCAATACATCCGTGTTGCTTATGTCGTGGTTTCACAGACGAAGACTTCTCAAGCTCCATTGCTAAAACTGGAAACAAGAAATACCGAGGCCATAGTGAGCATAAACTCATGTATCAGGCCAAAGATGAATCACAACAACCACGGAAAAGCTGCTGTACGCCTCACGGATATACGTCGGAGAGACCACTTTTCCGAAGCTCAATACTATCCCATGAAGACTCAGGCGTTCGTAGACGTCAGAGACTGGACTTCAACAAACGCGGGACTCAGAAGGACCGTAAGAGATAGCGACGAAGGGTTTCAAAATTGGAAACGTCCATCAGCGATAGGGTATACGTGACGAAGCGCCGGAAATCAACGACCCTGGAAACAGACATTCGTCTTCTTACCGACTCTCTGAAGCCCTCCTCACATCTTGGGTGATCATGAACTCTTGCACGTTCTGCTATTGTTGTCTTTACGGCGAAAAGTCCAGATAACGCCCGCGCCGAGTGAATATTTCCGCTGCTTGATCGACCGTTTGTACTCGAAAGTCAGCCAAGTCCTGCGCAGCATCAATTTTGCCGTCTTGGCACGCAGCTGCACCCCGGTCTTAGTATGCACTCGACCTCAGTTTTGCCGCAAAGTCTTTGAATTCCCTCCATTTAGCTATCGAGCCGTGCGTGGATCAACTACCTTACCCCTCCATGGTCTGCACCTAGGTACACGTCGAAAAGAGGTTCCATAGATAGCGTGTTATTCGCGGCTTTACCCAGAGAATGGAGAGCAAACAGTTCGTACGTGTTTGCTCGAGACATTTAAGTGTCTTGCCGAGCCCTTCTACACTCTCACTTCTAAGTGTTACTCATCATTCTTGATAACATATTGCATAGTCCTTAATATGCGCACCATCGCAACTGTCGTCGCTCTCGCCGGCGCCCTAGTCGTCGCCCAGAAGAAACCGGTCCCGTATTCGCAGCGGCTCGCCTCATCCTTCATCGCTCGAAAAGCTCCCATAGACGCAGGCTACGGTCCCGCTGTGCTCTGGGAAGGCATCGCCCGCGCCGGGGCCCAAGTTGCCGCCACAAAAGGCGATGAATCCCTTCTTAAAGCAGCAGAAGCTGCCGTTTCGTCCCTCGTAAGCGAAGACGGCACGCTGGACGGCTGGGACCCAGACTGGTACTCTCTCGACGACCTCCGTATCGGCAACAACCTGCTCTACTTTTACCAGCGAAACAAAGACGCGAAGCTCAAAGTCGCCGCCGATGGGTTGAGGCAGCAGCTGAACCGCTGGCCTCGCACGCCGAGCGGCGGCTTCTGGCACCGCGCGCCTATTTACGAGGACCAGATGTGGCTGGATGGTATCTACATGGCCGACACGTTCTACGCCACGTACACGCACCTGTTTGAAAAGGACAACACGACAGCGTGGGAGGAAATCGCGTTGCAGTTTGATCTGATTGAGGAGCACACCCGCAACCACACCAGCAACCTTCTGGTGCATGGCTATGACGAGGCCAAGGACGCTGTCTGGGCCGATCCCGTTACTGGAGCAAGTCCTTTGGTCTGGAACCGTGCCGTGGGATGGTACTTCATGGCTCTCGTCGACACGCTGCAAGTCTATCCGCAGGCTCTTCCGGGGTACGACCGCCTGCTGGAATACTTCGTCACATTGGCGGATGGTTTAGCCCGGAGTCAAGACAGAAAAGGCGGTTGGTGGCTCATCATGAACGAGGGCTATGAGAAACGCAAGGGCAACTATATCGAGTCAAGCGCCACGGCCATGTTCTCTTACGGTCTCCTTCGAGGCGTGAGAGATGGTTTGTTAGACGTGAAGTACCAGAAGGTCGGGTTGAAAGCGCACAAGCTTCTGACCAAGGAATTCATACGCGATGACAAGAACGGCTCCATCAGCTTCCTTGGGACGGTGCAGGTGGGCAGCTTGAACTCGAATGCAAGCTTTGAGGTGAGTGATTTTGGCGATGCTAGTGATCTTTGGAGTTTCTGACCTGCGCCGCAGTATTACACCAGCATTCCGATTGTCGAAAATGATACTCGAGGTTCTGGCTCATTCATCTTTGCGGCGATTGAGGAAGAACTCATTTGAGCTTCCATTGCTGAGGATTTGGGCCGACTTAAGGTCTTGTAGACGCGACGAGGCGAAGTCTGCATAAAGTAAGGGAGTGCCCTCCAACCAATAAACCCATTCATCCATACTAGAAACAACGGAAAGCGCATAAATGATTGATCCTCCTTGGTGATTTGCCTCAATGAAGTGAGTTCGTCTCTTCGTGGGCAATCCCAGCACGATGTAGAGGGGCAATGATGTCATCCCAAGAAGATCCTCAGCATACCCCAAAAGTCGCCATGCGAATGGATTCCCACAGTATCCGTCTGGCTACGTCATACAAGCATTCTCTAGCACTCAATCAACGGAAGACATTTGAATCGAATGAGGTCTGGATCCCCAACGCATGTAGTAGCGGGACATCTTGTCGTTGTCGGTAACAGCTCCACAGGCTACAGCACATTCAAGCTCTTTCCAGCATCAGTCTCATTTAGCCACATTCTTCCATCATGTCGTCGCAGACAGACAATACCTCGGCCAGCCAGGCATCCTCGCCTCAGCAGGAAACCCAACAGCCAACCCGACAGGCGAATACTCTTCGAGAGAAGACGGAAAACGACATCCAACGACGAACGTCACGGACAAAAACCTCCGAATCTGAAAACAGCACGCGGGATGCAGGTAATCAGGTAGCGCGCAGGCGCAGGAAGGATCGACCGGACATGGTACAGAATAAGAAGGTTGGTGAACCACACACGCAACAGTCACAGGATGGTCAGCGGTTAGCGCCGCAGAATCATCAGGTGCAAAGTAAGGGCAAGGGGGCACCGTCGGTGCGGTTGGACATGAATCTCGATGTTGAAATTGACCTGAAGGCAAAGATCAAGGGCGACTTGGAGTTGTCAATACTGTGAGTGTGATGCAACGTCTTCCAAAATGTGAGGGATACTAACGATAAGAAACTCAGGGGCGGTAAAAAATGAGATGTGGAAACCGTCAAGCAGACCGGGCAAAGCAGGAGTAAATAATTAATGTATCAGTATCCACTATCAATGAACGAGCGCGTTTTGCGGCGAGACTGAATGTCGGCGAGTGAGAGTGACTTGGCTGCATCTTCACAGCGGGCAGTTGATGGCTGGTCGATAAGTTGTATGCAAGCGGTAATTGAACACGTCTAGGGGACACGATTCTAGACAGATTACCCAGACGGCCACCTCCTCTTTAGCTAGTAGTGCAAATCTTTGTTGACCACGTTAATCAAGGGTTTCCCGGCGTCTAGGCGCTCCAGGTTGGCCTCGAGAACGCCAACGACTCTCTCCCAGTAGCCGTTCGTCCGCCAGCTGACGTGAGGGGTGATGAAGACGTTGGGCGCTTTCCAAAGAGGGTGGTCTTTGGGCAAGGGCTCCGGGTCGGTGACATCCAAAGCAGCCGCGCGGATCTTGCCGGCCTCCAAAGCCTCGATGAGAGCATCTGTCTGGATGAGAGGACCCCTGGCAATGTTTGAGACAAACGCTCTCTTCTTGGACAGAATCTCAAACTGCTCCGCGCCAATAAGGCCCTTCGTTTCCGAGGTCAACGGCAGGCCTAGCACCAAGAGATCGAGGTCTTGACTCAGGAAGTTGTTGATGGCCTCCTTGGACGGGCCGTGAAACCATTTCGAGGGGACGAGGCCGTCCGGGTCTCCGGTTCCGGGAACGCAGTAGCTGTCATCCTTCTTCGACTCTGGCGTGGGCTTCTCGCTGCGAGTGTATGCGTACACTTCCATGCCCAGAGCCTGCCCGAGCTTTCCGCACTGGCGGCCAATGGCACCATAGCCCAAAATTCCCCTTAATAGTCATGTCAGCACTCAGAATGGCGACGAACTGCTTTGACGACTTACATGCGAAGGCCGACAGAGTCCTCGAAATCGACAGCCATGGGACCTTCCCAGAACCCCTGCTTTTGGTTTTCGGTGTACCTCTGGAAATGGTGTTGGCTCGCCAGCCAGCTGCCGATGACCCATTCGGCGATTTGTGGTCTGTCATGTAGCAGTCTCGTCAGCTCACGGTCTTGACGACACCACATGTAGTGACTTTTGCAGGCTTACGGATGGCAGCCATTTGTCGTGCAGAATGGCACGTCTGGCTTCTTGTAGATGGGGTGGTTGTGCCACTTGTCCGTACCGGCGGACGTCAACTGCACAAGTCGCACGTCGGACATGCGCTCGGCCGATGGTGCGTTGAAGCCCATGTAAATAGTCACACCCTCCCAGACGTCGTCCGGCAGATCATCTGGCAGGGTGAAGTCGCCTTCTGGCGTATAGTTGGATATCCACCTGACCTCAATGCCGGGGTAGAGCGACTCAATCTTGCGAACCCAGTCTTCGTTTGGGTCTTGCGACAGGAAGATGAGGACTTTGTCTTTAGCCAGGGGGCTCGTGCGTGTTACAATGTGGCCCATGACGAGGTAGCTTTCGTTCCGATGATCTGCGGTTCACGATACTGCGTTTGCAGACACCCAAACCTAGGCTTGGAAATTACCCACGGGTACCCAGCTGGGTAATGGCCCATACGGCCCATGGGTAATGGTGGGTACCCATTGGGCCTGTGGGTAGTAAATGGGTATGGGTAAAAAAAAGGACACTACCTATAGGTAATATTAGGTTACCCATAATTACCTATTACGTACAATAGGTAATCGTAAGTAACCTAAAATTACCTATAAATATATTTTTAATAGAAAAATAAAATAGAAGAAATAAATAAAATAATAAATATAAAAAGATAGTAATAATTACTATAATCTAACTAGAGATAGATGTAAATAATTACTATAAAAGTTACTAGCTAGCAGCTTTTATAGTTATAATTCTCTTTCTTTTCTCTAGCTTTTAATTTTAAAAACCCTTAATATTATTCTAGTAAGATTACTTAGAGGAAAGCTTTATTATATAATCTTATAATAGAATATTTTTAAGGTTCAGGGGAGGGGGAAGATCTGGAAGAAGAGGAAAGTTCCTCTCAGAATCTTAAATATTAAACTTTTTATTATTATTTTAGTTATTATTTTTATCTATTTCTCTATTAGAAAAATTACTAACTATATCTTTATTAATATCCTCCTTAGGGAGAACCTTAATTAAAAAGCTAGTAAGTAACTAATAAGCCTAAAAGTAATTCTTCACTTTTACTTTATCCAAAAGAAAGCTATAGTTAAAAATAGTATAAATTATATACTAATATTCTTCAGCTATAATAATAGCTTTATTCTCTTTATTAAGTATCTTTTCTAGCTGAAAGTAAGATAGCTGGATCTTTTTTAACTACTTAACCTTAATAGTAAGAAACTTAAAGATTATCTTAACTAAGAGATTAAATTAGGAATAGTAGTAGATATTATATACTAAGCTGAATAAATATTTAAAAGGAATAAATATAGCTTAGATATAAAGATAATCTATAGCTATAATATAAATACCTTTAAACTGGGAATATCTATAATTAAGTCTTATCTAAAAAACTTAAGCTATTTCACTAGTAAGTATAACTAAAGAATATATTAAGAATATTTTCAGAATTTAATAAGTAAGATAAATATATTTATATTAAAATATTTATTATAGATATCTTAAACTTACTATATTCTTAATTAAGTATTCTAAAAATAATTAATATAATTAATTACTATAATTAATTACTATAAATACTTTTTTTATTAAACTACTAGACTATATTATTTATATAAAACTAAATAAACTTTATAATTAAATACTATTAGTCTACTAGATAATCTATTAAGTTTTTAGATAATACTAATCTATATAGACTCTAATAAAATTTTATTCAACTTATTATTAAAAAGTTTTAGTATCTATAAAAATTTCAAGAGTTTAGCTAAAGTTAAATTAAATACTCTATATCTAAGAAACTGAAATACTAACTATTAGAATTAAGAAAGTAATAATATTATTAACCTAGAAAGAATCTAATCTAAAAAGTATATTAATATACTTATTAAACTTATTCTAACTATTTAAAATTATATTAGTAATTATAAATATCTAACTATAATTATTATAGTTAGTCTTCTCCTTCAGAGTAATAATATATATCTGAAAATATAGTAAAATAATCTGAAAGAGGATAAAAATATACCTAGGAGTAATATCCTATATATAACTAATAAGATTAGTAAATAGAATAAAAAGTTTTATAATATTAAGTAAAATATCTAAAACCTCCTATTCTATACTTAAAATTATATTTTCCTGGTTTTCTTTCTACTTCTAAAATTATATATTAATAGTTTACTAGAGGAGTCTAGCTTAGATATATATAATAGTTATTAAGTTCTATTAAGTATAAATATTTTATAGAAATCTTAAAAGTTTTTCCTATAGTTAAGTAGATTCTTAAAAAATTTTAAACTCTTAGGATTTAAAAACTAAAAACTTAAGAGAGATAATAAGTTATCTAATCTATTATTTATTAGCTTAATATTACTATAAATAATTACTATAAATAACT
>MASP02000166.1:0-16903 GCA_001693025.2 Colletotrichum lindemuthianum | reverse complement strand
ATACTTATATAATTCTTACTTTATAAAATTATTTAGTTAAGTTATTTTTATAGTTTATAATTTATAGAATTAGTAGCTTATTAGTTATTATATTTCAGAATATTTTCTTTATCCTGTTAATCTTAATTCTAGTCCTTAAAATCTAAAGAGTTTCTATAATAGAATATTAGTATTTTAAATAATTTTAATAGAAAATTACTTATATATTATTATACTTACTATCTATATCTTTTAGTTTAATATTAAATATCTTATTCTTAGAAGCTCCAGATTAAGATATTTTTACTATATAATATATCTTATAGATAATAAGGTTAAAAATATAAGTAAGATATCTAATATAGTAGATATTAAGAATTATAATTTTAAAGTAATAGTTATATTCTTTAGTAAAGAGCTTAGAGTTAAAAGATGAAATATTATCTACTAAAACTATTTAAAAATATAGCTATTAATTAATTCTCTCTTAAAAATATTAAAAAAGCTAAATTATTACTTTAACTTACTATATCTAAATATACCCCCCAGATATTTTAGCAGCACTAATAATAACTTATTATAAATTCTAGTTCTTATGAATAAAATAATAAAGAACTTTTAGGAGAGAATACTTAAAGCTAGAAGTACTTTAGATATTAATTATAAGTAAAACTTTCCTATTTTTAGGAAGTAAACTGAGAAATAATAACTAAATCCTTAGAGCCTCAGCTGATAGTTATTTAGATAATATTAGTTAGTTTAGTAGATTATAGTTAAGTTATAGAAGTTAGTAAAACTACTTAAAGAAGTAATTATAAATAATATTTAATAATAGATTAGCCTCTATTATTAAGTAGATAAGAGCTTATTATAAAGTATCTATATAATTACTAGATAAAATCTAAATTCAATTACTATAAATAATTACTATAAATACTAAAAGGAGTTACTTATAATTATTCTGCCAATAAGTAAATTATCTAACTGGGTTTAATTATATAGCTTTAGAGTATAAATCTTAGAATACTTTAATATAGCATTTATACTACTTAATTTAATATAAGAATAGACTAGCGTTTTATAGTATTACTTATATAATATTACTAGTCGCTCAGTAGTTTAAGAGAATATATAATTAAACTTATTCTAAATTAGTATTTTAATACTAGACTAGAATACTTCTACTTAGTTAAGATATTCCTTAAGGAATTCCTTACTCTATAGTAAATATTAACTATCTATAACCTAAAATTTATACTATTAGAGAGTTTACTAAAGAATATTAAACTAGCTAAGGAAATTTACTGTACAAATAATAAAATTATAGTAAATATAAAAATTAGTAGTATATAGAGGATCTAAACTATCCTCCAGATTAATATTAAATAGAAGTTATAATATCTTAGAAATAGTAGAGATAGCTTTTTAATATTCTATCAGAATTACAAAATAGTAATTACTATAATATTTATATTAATTAACTTAAATATAGAATATAAAATACAGATTAGGTTTTAAGATATTATAAAATTATATTTAATAATTATTTATAGTTAGATACTTTACTATAAGCTTTATATTTATTAAATTATAACTTCCACAAAAAAAACTTATTTTAATAATTATTAAATTTATTCTCACACTTATATTTATTATTATCATTAAATTAGTATTATACCTCTAGAAATTCTATTATCACCTCCAGTAGAAGTTAGAGATATACTAATATCCAGATATATAAGTATCTATTTATCTAGTTAGACTACTCCCTCCAGCTCCAAACTTCCTCCCTTCAGACAAAAGTTAAATACAAACCAAACTAAATTTACTATAAAAGTAGTTATATAGACAGATTTAGAATATCCACTAAAACTACTAAATAAACTAAAAATAGTCTGTAAGAAGCTAGTAATTATTATATTACCTAAAAAGAAAAAATAATAATATCTAGGAAGTAAGAATACTTAATTACTATTATATTAACTTTATCTAATAAGTTAGTGTTAGTTTAATCGTCAGGGTAATCGCACGCCGTACGTGATCTCGTCGTACGGGTACAAGCTGGTGTTCTGGTATTCGTTGTTGTTATTGTTACGTTACGTGGCGCGCGGCGTCACGTAAGGCTCTAGATCTACAGCGTGGCAATTACTTACTAATTGCCACGCCGCTAGGCTATAGCTGGCGCTGGGTGCCAGGCACCCGTAGCCAGTAGGCTATAGAGAGTATGCCACTACGTATATAGCAGTGTGTATAGTTACTATATACTCTATAGTATAGCGTAACCGACACTAGTAACTTTTCTTTTTATTATATACCCTAGTGCCTATCTATTTATATGAAAAATAGTGCCTTTTGCGATCTACACTTTTTATCTGAATAATATCTGAATATCTATTTATCTATTCTGCTTAAGTTACTTATCCCTCTATTCGAATAGTTATATAATTTAAATTAATAAATCTCTTGAGAGTGTAGTTTAGAATGCTCTTCATGAAAGTATTAGTAATATTATTATCTCTATTAATCTACCGCACCTTATAGAGCTTATAATACTTATATAACTATTTTAATACTATAATATTAATTATTAGATACTTCTTTTTAGTGGTACTGAGTTTTATAAGGTATTTATAAAGTAAGTATAAGTTAGTATATATAATAGTTAGAATCTAAGGGAGTTTTTAGTAGTTGAGGATCTTCTTGAGTGATATAGCTATAATGTAGGTGAAGTTTATACTAATTACTATAGTATAGATCTCTAAAGTAAGTATACTCCTAGTAACTTTCTTACTTTTAGTAGATAAGTAGTATATAAAGTTACTATAGAGGTTAAACTAGCTATTATTAGTTATAGTCTCTTAGCTTAGGATTATTATGAATTCCAGTTAAGATAAGAAGTTAGTATTATTAGTAAAAAAACTATCTATAAAAATATAAAGGTATATCTTAGAGAGGTTAAGTAGTATAAAGTTAAGGTTTCAGTTAAGATACTCTATTTACTACTTAAGCTATTTATTAAATATAATAATATTATCACTTAAGGGTTATTATTTTTACGCTGCGTGTAAGAGGTTAAATAGAGCCTCTGGTTAGTATATAGAGGTAAAGTATATATCTTACGTATATTATTTAATATATACCTTCTTAAGTACCTTAGGTGTAGTATATATATTAATAAGGGCTAACTTTTACCTTTAGTGCTTTTAGTATAAGTAGAGGTAATTACTATAGAGTAATAGGATATTTCTATTAAATGTGAGGGGTGTAGTTTCTAAGAGTATAATTTTAGGCTTCACTTTAAATAAAACTTTTTTAAGTTTCTTATCCTCTCAGTAAGAGAATACTATATTAGAGAGACTGAGGGTATTATCAGTTTATATACTAATAAGACTAAAGATATTATTTTAAGTATATAAGATAAGGAGGTATAGATTATATATTAAAGTCTCTATTTATAATTACTTCTTATAGTGTGTGGAGTAAGTTACCTACTAGTAGGTTCCAGCCTCAGTGAGGCTGTAGAGTAGCTTAATAATAATTATTATTAAGTCTGGAGGATACTACCCTTTAAGATACGAGGGTAGATTAGCTATAATATACCTTATAAGCTTTATTTTAGTTTGGATGTAGACTTAAGTAACGTCGCAAAGCTATATTATTATACTTTTATACTTAAAGAGGGTTAGAATTACAGCTAAAATTAATTACTAGCTGCTTTATTAAATTATTAGCAATTATATTAAAATCTCAAACTTACTATAGTCTCTAAAGCTTTAAATTATAAGTTTTAACTTCTTATATATCTCATTAATATTCTTATTTTTAATCTTATTAATAATATAAAACTTAAAATATTTATAGTTTTTATAGAGGATAGGATTATATTAGATAATCTTTATAATATTATTATTAATAATACTCTTAACTTCCTTTTTAATTAACTTTTTAAATAGTAAACTAAATATTATAATTATATTTTTTATATAGAGGGTAAGTAAGAATGCCAGATCTAATTACTCCTTAGTTATAAGGTATACTATAAAATAAGCTTCTTATTTAAACTTTAGAGGTAGTAAACTAATTATATACCTGCAAGTTATATAACTTAGAGGTATTAGTTTAGTCTGAGGTATTTAAGGTTAAGGTAGTAAGTTACTAATTATTTAGAGAGGGAGGGTATTGTTATCTCCTACGATAGAGGTAGTATAAAGCGTTAGCTATATATTTAGAGCTTTAGGGATAGTTACGGACGAAATTAGAGCGGCCACATAGGATTATAAGCCTCTATTTACTATTAGGTTACTTAGAGATCCTTATTCTAACTGAGGGTTAGTATATAAAGCTATAAATACTAGCTCTTATAAAGCTATAATTCTAACTATATTATTATTAATTTCTTGTTTGTTGCTTTTAAAATACTATTTTATAGCTGTTAATTAAAACTCTTAAGGACTATAAGGAAGCTTGAAAATATAAGTCTCACTATAGGTGGTAATAAGAAAGTATAGCTTTTGCTAGCTTTTTTTCTCTCGCTATATATATATAAGAGTCTGGAGTGGAAAGGTTGTTACATAAGAGATATTAAGGCTGTTACATATTACTAAAGTAGTGTTAATAGTATATTTAGTATACTTATAGCGGACCTTTTCTGTAGCCTTACGTATAGCTTAGGCTTAGGTAATAATATC
This sequence comes from Colletotrichum lindemuthianum, assembly GCA_001693025.2. Classification (NCBI taxonomy): domain Eukaryota; kingdom Fungi; phylum Ascomycota; class Sordariomycetes; order Glomerellales; family Glomerellaceae; genus Colletotrichum; species Colletotrichum lindemuthianum. Next base: position 12,236 of record MASP02000166.1, on the reverse strand, counting down.
CAGAGAGGGAGCTGAATCTTCCGTGAGGTATGGATACACTCTAAATATAAGTAGGGTAGATATAAGGTTATTTAGGCTAGCAGTATTATTAATTACTTTATATACTACTTAAAAGGATACCTCTCGAGTGGCAGTAGGAAGCTCTATATAGTAAATCTTATATATATAATAGAGGAGCGTATAGTAATACTTAACTTTACTAATACTGTTATATACCTTAATAGGTATAATATAAACTGTCGATCTTATAGTTTTCACTTCTAATCTGAAGTTTTTAGATTAGAAGGTTATATTTATATTAGTAGTAATATAGTTGGGAGGATTTTAGTATATATTAATTTAATATATTTTAAGGGTTTCCTATATTATCTTTACTAATAGGTTAGGTAGAAATTAAGTAGTGTTAAATATTATAGTAGCGTTAATAATATAAAGTATGTTGCGGTTATTAATATAGATAATATTGATAATAATCTTGAAGTTAAAGTTAATATTACCTTGGATGGTAAAACGAAATTGCGAGGGAGCTACGCTATATATTTAGTAGTGGTAGTAGTACCTCTCGAAAGCCTCAAGAGTATACTATTTAATTAAGTGTCCTACTTTAGTGAGAATATTATAGAGGTATATTATAGCTGGGTGTCTGAAGTAGTGGTGGAGTCTCTATATCTCTATCTCTGTGAGATATATAGAGGTAATTATTTTCTCTTTATTAAGAAGTATCTATAGATACCCCTATTTTTAAATAATAGATATAATTCTTTTACCCTAATAGAACTTATTATAGATATTATTAAATATAATATTAAGGTAATCTATATCTGTAAGGTAGAGTAGGAAAGGTATATTATATAGGATTATGTAAAATGTAATAATACTGAGCGGTATAGATATGTTAACTATTCTAAGTGTTATGATAGGGGTAGCTCCTCTGAAGCGTATTATAACTAGTTTACCTTGCGGAGGTGTAAGAGTAATAGAGGGGATAACTAACTACTTTAATATAGTAAACTGGGAGTATCCTGCAGTTAAGAAACTAGTAGCATCTAAGTTAGGTAAAATATCTTGAAATATAATACTTAAGTAGTAGTTCTTAAATATAAAAATATATATAGAAGTATTAGGGGTAATAATACTGTCTGTAAGTTTGCTGCTGGTAGTGATATTTTTAGTGAGAGTATAGACTATTGCCTGATTTTGGAGGATTCTTATGATTTTGCCTCTATCTAGAGTAATAAGCTTCTCACTATAAAATAATATGAAAAATATCTCTAGGGTAGATTCTATAGAGTAGCCTTCTTTAAAGTTAATATCTATCTAATATTATATAATAATATTTTTCTTAGTATTAACTTCTGGTGCAGCCTTAAGGCTATTATTATTAAGGCTGTTAATATTTTTATAGTTTATAAGGAAGGTTTAGTATACTACTATAGAATGCACTTTAGAGTTAGTAGTTAACTTATACCTATTAAATAAGGTATATCTTTCCTTGAGAGTATACTTTATAGACTAATAACCAGATTTGCTATATATATAGCATTTTTAATTAGTATAACTGCATATAGATATTAGAGGTAAGTAATAGCCACCTGGAGCATAAGGCTGTATATATGTAGAGATATAACTATAGTCTTAAGGGTTATCTTAAGGTGAGTTATATATATAGTTAGTCTAAAATTAGTTTCTAGCTACCTTCTAGTAGTTATCTTTATTATCTTATATATATTACGTCTTTTAGATTAATAAGATATTACTTATAGTAGATCTTAACTAGTTATAGAGACTCTAGGAAGTTGCTGTGGGGTTAAAGAGAGTTAACTAGCATTCTAGTATACTGTAGTATATACTTATAAGCTGGAGGTAGAGAGTATTATCTATCTGGATCTTAGTAGGGAAGGCTTTTTAGATATATATAAGCTTTAAGATTAGGAGCTTAAGAGTTTCCTTTTTATTTTTATCAGGATTCTCAGTAATAATATTTTAAAAAGTGGTATTTTACTAGTTAGAGAGGTAGAGCTACTAATTCTTATTATTCTTAAAGTAATTCTTAATCTGTTAGACTATTTAGTTAAATATAAGGTTAGTATTTAGGTTATTTAAGTAGTTAAAATAAAACTTAAGAGTATTATCTTTAAATATAATTAAAAAGAATCCTACTTATATATATTATAGGATATTAAGTTTAAAATAGTAATCTTAGAATATATAGATCTTTAACTTAAGGATATTATAGAAGCTTCTGCTGTACTTCATAGTCTTATTATATAACTTTGTAAGGTCTATAATATATTTAGTAGATATATTATCGAAAGGGATAGTAAAGTTAGCTTATAGGGGTTATTTATACTGCCTAAGTGGCTACTAGCTATAGTCTTAGTAATCCTCTTACTATTAGAGAGGCTCCAATATAGAGGAACAGAGAGCTAGTGAGACTGAAAGTTAAAATAGAGATTTCTCACTTTAAGTTATAAGTATCTAGGTTAGCTAAGTTAGCAGTAAATATCTTTCTTTAACTACTTATAGTGGGAATATTATTTATACTAAACTTTTAACCTTAGGTTAGACTTTACGGGAGGGTAATAGAATATACTATTTAGCTATTATAAGATTATCTAATTACTCTAGAAACTTTTAGAGATTCTCTCTTAATAGGAGAAAGTAGTAGTAAAAATTCTTAATCTCTAGAAGGATCTATAAGGTAAAACTATTTTACTAAATAACTTAGTGTAAAACTAAATAGAGATATTCACTATTCAGCTTAATTTTAATACTATAGGTAATAAGGTAGTCCCTAAAGTAGTAGACTATATTAGTATTACCTAGTTACTATATTACTTTAGGCTATTCGACGAAATTATCCTGGAATATTTAAAATAACTCTTAGCTATAAAACTCCAGTTAGGTATAAAAAGCTAGTTAGTATCCTAAGTAAATATTAATCTCACTAATACTATTTATTATAATAAAGTTATAGTTAATCTCCTTAATCTATCTGAAACGCTCTAAGTCTAGATAAAGTGAGATCTTTATTAGTATAGAGATACCTATAAGTAAGGTTATTACTAATATAGGAGTATTTTAAGTAAGTATCCAACCTGAAGGGGTTAATTTAGATATTATTATAAAAGTTAGAGAGGTATAAAAGAAGGGAGAATTATTAATTTAGCTGGATTTATATAGAGAGGAGTAGGGAAAAAGTTTTTAAGAGGTTATATAGATCTCTTAAGGAGTTAAAACTAGAAATACTATAAATCTCTAATATTAAAAAAGTTTAGTATTACTTAAGGAAGGTTATTATATTTACTAAATACGCTCCAGTTAGTAATAATAAGGATATAAATTTAAACTCTTCAGTATAGCCGCAGGGAGTACTTTAACTTAACTAGAGTGAGGGTGTGAATTTAAACTCCTTAATAATAGTCTCCTCAAGGAGTTAGTATATATTTAGAGGCTCCTAGTGAGGTCTTAAGGTGGGAAGAGTCTGAAATATCTAAGTAATAATCTCACAATCTTTCACTTTATATAGACTTTAAATATAGAATTTCGTAATTACTTCTTCTAACGTAATAAGTTTTACTAATCTGTAGTATAGTAGTATAATAGTTAGGTTAACTACTAATTAGTGTTAATTTAATTATCAGGATAATTATATACTATATATAATTTCGTCGTATAAGTATAAGCTAGTATTCTAGTATTTATTATTATTATTATTATATTATATAGCGTGCAGCATCACATAAAACTCTAGATCTATAGTATAGTAATTGCTTACTAATTGCCACGCCACTAGGCTACGGCTGGCGCTGGGTGCTAGGCACCCGTAGCCAGTAGGCTATAGAGGGTATGCCGCCACGTATGTGGCAGCGCGTACGGTTACCATATACCCTATAGTATAGCGTAACTGACAGTTAGTTTATATTCTATATAAGATTAGGAAACTTTAAAAAATAACTAACTTCCTTATTCTAAAAGTATTATTTAGGTAGCTTATATGTAAGAATATATAGTCTCTACTAAATTATACTTAAAAGGAGTTTAAAATCTAATTTATTATATTTTATATATCATAAGAAGTTACTAAAAATTACTTTACTATATTATTCCTAAGTAAGTATATTTTTAAGGAAATAAAGTATTTACTAATTNNTAATTTATCTAGATATAAATCTCTATATAATTTATATAAAATAAGTTACTTTACTGAAGAAAAATTTTAATTTATTAAAACAATTATTAAAAAATATTTAGAACTTTTAGTTTAATTAAGAATTAAGATTTCTACTGATTACTATAATTAATTACTATAAAATAATTATTCCTAACTTATTTTCCCTATTCTATCTCCTCTATAATCTCCTTAATAAAAGTAAAGTTTAGTTTAGCTATTAAACTTTAGGTTTCCTACTGATACTTATCCTAAAATATAGAGAATACTTAAGATAGAATTTAGAAGTATAAATAGAATAGGATATATTCTATACTTCCCTTAAAACTTTTCTCTATCTCCTCAGTAAATTAGTTAATCTTAATAAAATTAATATCCTACTATAAGGAAGTAAGGCTAGGAAGGATAATCTAATCTAACTTCAGCTTACTACTATAAACCTCTTAAATTATATCTAAAAGAGTAAACTTATAGTTAATAATATAATAGCAGCTATAAGTTATATAGAAGTAGCTAGGAATATTAAAGGCTGAATAATATTTAAGCTTAAAAAACCTAAAATAATTAGTAAATATTCTATAATATTTTAATATTATTTATTTCTTTACCTTATAGTTTAAAAATAGAGACTTTATTAGTATACTAATAATCTTTCAGTATTGTATAAATATATAGTAAAATAGAAACTCCTCCTTTATAAGGAATACTAAACTATTAACTTATCTATTCTTCATAAAACTTTTTTTGATAATCTCTAATATAACACTAGGATAATTACGCTAAAGTCGAAACTTTATATAAAACTGCTTAAATACTATAAGCTAAGCTCTTCAGAAATACTGGAACTTCCTCTTTTTATTTAATTATAATTTATTAGTATTTATAGTAATTAATTATAGTAATTAGTTAGTATTTACCTATTTATACTACTCTATAATCTTCTAGGTTTTATACTTAATACTCTAGATTTCTTTAGTCTGTTAATTAATCTTATAGTTATTATAAGTATCTATATTAATAAGAGTCTCTTCTATCTATATTAATAGGTTTCTAAACTTAATATCTTCCTAAGTATTATTATTATTATTAAAACTAATTAGTAGGTTTTTCTTATTATACTAAACTCCAGTAGATTAAATATTAAGAGGATATGAAAGGCTGGACCTGGGCTTATTTAACCAGAAGGTAGCGTAAAATACTATTTATTTAGAACTAAAGAGTAAAAGAGAAGCTTTCACGAGTATGTAGAAAAGTCTATATATATAGTGCTATATGGGGCCTACTGGGGCCCCACCCGAACGAGGAGGTTAATTTCAGATACTTAGGTATAGCTCTAGCTGGATATCTGGGTATAGCTTATAATATTACCTCCCTCCTCTCTGGCTGCTGCCCGGCTGGAGGCTGTAGGCTAGGTCTCTATTATTATCTGTAATCAGCCTATATGTTACCTTATACTGCTTTAGGGCTACTATGTCTATAATAGTGTTAATAGGCTTCTATATAGAGTTTATATACCCTTCCTATTTAATAAAAGTTTCTTATTAGTATCCTCTCCCCACTCAGTATATCCTTACAGTAAGAATACTTTTAACTAGCTATTTAACTTCCTTATTATTATCTACTAGTAGTAACAGCTAGCTATTAACTATAATCTGCCTGAGTAGTAAATTAGTAGTAACTCTCTAGAGTAAATCTATATAGAATTATAAGTAAATAGACTCTAGAGTATCTAGCTTTATAATATATAGCGAAAGAATTTTCATTATTATATACTTATAATATAGTTAGGCTAGCTTTTAGCTTAATTTTAGTAATTTATAATTAGATATATTTAATTATACTTTATTGCTAATTTAATACTAATCTATAGGGGATTAAATCTTATTTACTTAAGCTTCTAACCTCTACTAGGTAGTAGCTATCTCTATATAGATATATGTTATTACTAACTATATTCTCTTAACTAGCTGGTAGGTTACAGTCTTACTACTATTAGGTAGTTCTGTATGCTCCTTAGTAATTAAAATAAAATTAATATAATATTTATAATTTATAAAGAAAGATATAATTCCTATTATACTATACTGCTAGTTATAGAAAGCTAACTATATAATAAGTAGTAGGTTACCTTAGTTATTCTGAAACTAGTAGGTGAATGCCTTTAAAACTACTTAAATCTCCTAATTATACTGTTTTATAATTTTATTAGTCTGTAGGTAGTAATTAGTATTCAGTAGGCGTATAATATTTATTAACTTATAGAACTCCTTCTAGAAGTAACTTATTTAGTTAGACTTTCTATTATTTATAATAAAATATAGTATTCTATAGAATCTATAGTAGTAACTAAGGAACTACTAGATATATATTTCTACTTCTATTATATTTATCTCTTCTAATATAGAGATCTTACTTAGTTGATTAATAATAATCTAGAGGTAATAGCTACTTTATCTTTCGTGGGGGGTAAGTTAGTAATAAAGTTTATTAATAGATTAGAATATAATTAGTTAGGTATTAGTAGGAGCTTTAGGAATTTCTTTTTAGCTTACTTCCAGATATAAATATCCCTATATATATTATAATTATATATAAATTAGTAGATACTCTATAATTATCTAGATTAGTAGAATTATTAGCTTATAATCTTTAGTATATTATTATACTCTAAGTAGCTTATAGGGGAGGAGTTATATAACTTCTATATTAGCTTAATTCTAAGTTTATTAAGGAGGTTATTACTCTCTTTACTACTTAGTATCTAAAGTTTCTCTCTGAAAGTAAGCTATCCTAGTGTATTAATAGCATACTCAGTAATCTAGACCTTAATGTGGAGGTTAGGAGGGAAGTTAAACTCTCCCTACTAGATTATTATAAAGATCTATTAGTATAAGGAGTTTCTCTTAGTAGTATAGTTCTATATTTCTTATAGGTTTAGTTTTCCTTTAAAAACCTAGGTATTAGTAATACTTATATATTCTACTTAGAGTTCCGCGGGAATAGTAGTATCCAGGATAATCTATATTACCTATCCCTATTACTTCTTATTATTCCACCCTTTAGAAGTATCCTATTCCCTCCGGGAGAGGATATTGGAGGCTACTACTTAGGTATCTAGCTGATATTTAAAGTAAAAATTATATTAAGATAACTTCTCCACCCACTAGCTCTACCTCTCTGTAAGCTATTATTTCTTTATAAAATACTTAAGATCCTTATAATTAGTAAGAATCTTAAACTTCTTAATACTTTATAGCTCCACTCTCTATATCTATAAATATTCTAGTACTGTAAGAAGTTCCTTATTATAAATTAGGTAATTAAACTCTACAGGAGTTAGATATTAGGAGTAGAAAGTTACTAAGTGCCTCACTCTAGCCTTATTAACTTAAATTAATATACCTCCTAGAGTATACTTTAAATAATCTATCTCTACTATTATTAGAATATTAGGATTAAATATCTACAGAACTAATTCTATAGTAAAAAATTATTTTAGTATAAGAAAACCCGCCTATTACTTTAGTCCCCAGTTAAAAAGAATTAATTTCTAAATTAAATAGTTTAAAGGTTCTATAATAATATTATACTAAAATATAAAAACCTTATAGTAGTTTATAAACCTAAGGAAACTGTAAATACTTTTCAGTAAGTTAGAGGGAAGCTAGTTAGTAATAACTTCTAATTTTTCAGGATTATAAGAGAAACTCTTTCTAGTTATTATAATATACCTAATATATTTAACTATAGTAACTAAAAACTTATACTTTTTAGGATCTAACTTAACGTCTATATTAGTAAGGTAGTTAAGTATCTAGTAAACTTTCTCCTTATACTTCTTTTGCAAACTACTAGTGTAAATAAAGATATTATTAATATATACTATAATAAAGTTATCTAGAAACTATTATAGGTAGCTATTAATATACTATTAAAATGTAGTAGGAGCACTAGTAAATCTAAAGGAGTATACTACCTATTTAAAAAAACTATAATATATCTAAAAAGCTATTTTCTCCTAATTTATTTTATTAATTCTGATCTTATAGAATATAGTAATAATATCAAGTTTAGTATACTAGTAAGTAGTAGTAACCCTCCAGAAAGTTTCTAATATAAGGGGGAGGAAGTAATAATCCTTCTTTATAATTATATTAAAAGCTTTATAATCTATATAGAAATATATTCCTCTACTTAACTTTCTTATAAAGAAGACTAAAGTATTAATAGAGAAGCTGCTTATTTTAATAAATCTCTTATTAAGTAGATCCTCTAAGATTTTCTTAAATACTAGAAGCTTCTCCTATAATATATTATAGAAGGGTTCCTATAGGAAGTCTAATTTCTACTCCTTATTATTAGGGATTAATAGAATATAGTAATTTATCTCTAGTCAGCTGGGGAGTAGCTAGTATACTAAATCTAGATAGAAAAGATCTGGGAATTCCTTCAAAATATTTATAGGAATATAATCCCTTAGGTTTACCTCCACTTTTAGAACTAACATTTTCTTAATATCCACTAAACTAATAGATATAACTTAGTAGGAACTTAATACCTCACTAGTATACTATACAGCATGCTAACAGATAAATATAAATAAATTAGTATTAAGCAGCTAAGCTAACTAGATCTCCTTAAACTATACTAACTTATTTTAGTGTTCTAAATATATTATTACACTATTCTTCCTATATATTATCTATTAGGCCCCAGTATTATAGATAATGTAATTATTCTCTATTTATAATTACTTAAGATATAAGAGTAACTATAGACTTTCTATAATATAGATGTAAATTTTCTATATATAGTTACTAACTTTTAAAGTTAGGATAGCTACCCCCTAAGTATTACTAGGTAACAGCCTAGTAGTATATCTCCTTATTTATCTTTTTAACTTATTAACTAATAAGAGGTAAAGTTTCTTTATAAGGAAGGTATTAATAATAATATAGATATTACAGTCTATATTAATAAATATATTAATAGAGTAACCTCTATTAATTTTAGTCTGAATAATAGCTAACTACTAGTTACTTACTTATTCTTTTTCTTATTATTTTCTCTATTTTATTATTTTTACCTCAGTTAGCTCTAAAACTTAACTTCGCTCTAGAGTTACTTTTTTCCTAAATCCTCACTGTTGCTAGGTAGAATAATATTATCCCCCTGGTTATCCCCAGTATAATCTAAAGTAGCTATAATTTTTATAACCTTTATATTAGTTTTCTTATACTTTCAGACTTTATAGTTCCTATAGATATAACTTTTCTTACTATATTTAAAATATTAATAGATATCTTAGTAGTCCCTAGAGTATTCCTCAGGAGTAGAGGAGGAGCTACTAAAGCTCTAGTATTATTGTCACTTCTTAACTACCTTAGTTATTATAATATTACCCTCTATATTACGGGTAGTAGATCTCTAGTAGGGTAGCTAGTAGTATACTAATACCTCCTTTATATATTTAAGCTTCTAAGCTATATCTTAAACTTTAGATAACTAAAACTTATATTCTATAGGAAGGTTAACTATAATAAGTAGGTTCTTAAGGTGGAAGAGTAGGGTAGTCTCTAGTAGGAAGATCTAAACTATATTTAATTATATATATCCTCCAGTATTAGCTAGAATCTTTTTAAATTAAGGTAGAAAAGTAGTTAAATATTTATTTTCCTTCTATCTGAAGCTTTATAGCTAGGTAATAACGTAAAGCTAACTATTAGAGTCTAGGTAAATTCTATCCAGATAACCTATAAAATCATTTAGATTATAGGAGTTCTCCAGCCTTCCCACTATATAGAAAGTTTTAATAATCTACTGAAGACTAGAGTCTAAATAGGAGTAAATTAGGTATTAGTATTCCTAATTACTATCAAAGAAATAATAATTAATCTTAAGCTTAATTTTTATCTGTTAAGCTTACACTTAGTATTCTTTCTACTTACCTAAAAACTTTAGAGATAGGAGAAGAAGCTTCCTCTAGTAGTTAGCTACTAATAGGAGTATAGTAGTATTATTAACTCTAAAGGCTGTTATCCTAGTGGATATTATTCTAGGGGTTACTAGAGCATTCTGGTGTAAGCTAGAAATATTCATTATAGTAGCTACCTGGGGGTTACTACCTGCTATAGTATCTTATTTTACTAACTTATATGAGAGCTTATTAATCCTCTAGTAGAGAGAGCTTAAAATATACTGTAACTACTACTGAAGCAGTTTACTTATAAGGTTACTACCTATAGGGATATCCTGGGGGGCTCCAGTATTCTCTATTATTCTTTATATTAGTTATCTGTTATATAGTGTTGTATTTTAGGAGCTACACTTAATTAGATTATATACTTAACCAGTAGGGAGCTATATTCTACTTAATATTATCTATATAGTAAATAAAACTAAGTTCTAAATATATGAAAAGCTGGACCTGGATTTATTTAACCGGAAGGTGGCGTAAAATACTATTTATTTAGAACTAAGGAGTAAAAAAGAAGCTTTCACAAGTGCGTAGAAAAATCTGTATATATAGTGCTATATAGGGCCCACTAAGGCCCCACCCGAGCGAGGGGGTTGGCTTCGGATGCCTGGGCACAGCCCTGGCCGGACATCCGGGCATAGCCTGTAACAGAGGAATATAGTTAATATTATACTATACTATAATCTATAAAAGATAGATATTTTTCTATATACTATTTTAAATAAGTAAATATTCTAAATTCTTTCTTAATAGTAAAAACTTATACAGCTAAATAAATATTATTACAGACCTGATTTTCTATATTAAGATAAGCTAACTAAGATATATTAATATATTTAATATTTTAAAGAAAAGCTTTTATCTTCTAGCTTTCCTAGGTTTTTAGTGACTTTTTAACTTACTCTAGATACTTCTCCTTATTAGTTATAGTCTCTAGGTAGGCTCTAGCCTTTTTTATATATTTATTCTGTAAGTAGTTATTATTTACCTTTCTTTTCTATCCTACGCTAAAGCCTATAAAGTAGCCTATATTCTAATTAATATAATTAATTACTATAAAATTATTAGGAACTTAGGTAACTTACTGCAACTTAAAGATAATAATATCTTAAAGTTTCTATATACTAACTTATTAGTAAAAAAATTCTTTTAATATCTTATTAAATAAAGAAATAGTAGAATATTCTTTACTATCTTACTAACGTTATTATTATTATTATTGTTTTTATTAAGTGAATAATCTGGAGAAATAAAAAATAAAAAAATTAGAGATAAATATCTATAGTATAGTCTGTATGTAAGTATTCCTTCCTGAAAAAAAGTAATAATTTAAATTATATTCTAAAATTTATTATAAAGTATATTTATATATATTAAAAAATTATATAATTTAAATAATACTAATTTTATATTTTTATTCTTTAAAATAGCTAAGATATTAATATTTTAATATTTACTAATTTGCTCCTTCCTTTTTAAGATAGTTATAAAAAATATTCACTACTTCTACTTAATATATTAATATATAAACCTTATAATAATAATACTACTAATATTACCACTTAGTAGTATAAATTTACTTATTATTCTTATTTTAATTTAACTAATTAAATATTACTTATAGATAGCTTACTAAAAAAAAAATATAAATATAATATTACTACTGCAGCTAAATAGGCTACAGTAAAAACCTCAACTTTAGCTACCTTAGCTACTAATAAGGATCCTACTACTCAGAAAGCCTCAGTAGCTTAGAAGACTTTATCTAGAAAGATTTCAGCCAGAAAGTCTATCTAACGAAAACTATATAAATACTATCCTAGTAGTAAGTTTATTCTTAATTACTATAAATAATTACTATAAATCTAATTATCTATAATTATAACTATTTAGGAAATTCGTTACTACTAATATAATACTAAGTTTTTAATTCTTAAAGTTCCTTTCTAATATCTTATTAGGAAATTAATAATATAAATTTCCAGTAAAGAAGATCTTTATTACTAATTATTAGCTATTAATACTCTTTAAGAAGTAGCTAAATAGTATCTTATAAAAATATTTAAATATAAATAATATTACTAAATT
>MASP02000165.1:0-10661 GCA_001693025.2 Colletotrichum lindemuthianum | reverse complement strand
TTACCTAATACAGGGTATTTGGAATAAAAAGAGTAATAGCAAAATACTATAACTCTAACAAGAGGAAATAATAGTTTTTCTTTATAATTATATTAAGGGCTTTATAATTTATATAGAAGTATATTCCTCTACCTAACTTTCTTATAAAGAGAATTAGGATACTAGTAGAGAAGCTATTTACTTTAATAAATTCCTTATTAAGTAAATTCTCTGGAATCTTCTTAAATACTAAAAGCTCCTCTTATAATATACTATAGAGGAATCTCTATAGGAGGTTTAGTTTTTATTCCTTATTATTAGGAATTAATAGGATATAGTAATCTATTCCTAGTTAACTGGGAGGTAGCTAGTATACTGAATCTAAATAGAAAAAATCTGGGAACTTTTTTAAGATATTTATAGAGATATAATCTTTTAAGTTTACCTCTACTTTCAGGACTAATATTTTCTTAATATCTACTAGACTAATAAATATAATCTAGTAGGAACTTAGTATCTCACTAGTATACTATATAGTATACTAATAGATAAATATAAATAAATTAATATTAAGTAGCTAAGCTGACTGGATCTCCTTAAGCTATACTAACTTATCTTAATATTCTAAGTATATTATTATATTATCCTTTCTGTATATTATCTATTAAACTTCAGTATTATAGATAATATAATTATCCTCTATTTATAACTACCTAAAATATAAAAGTAGCTATAGGTTTTCTATAATATAAATATAAATCTTTTATATATAGTTACTAACTTTTAAAATTAGAATAGTTATCCCCTAAGTATTACTAAGTAATAGTTTAGTAGTATATTTCCTTATCTATCTTTTTAACTTATTAACTAGTAGGAGATAAAATTTCTTTATTAGAGAGATATTAATAATAATATAAATATTATAGCTTATATTAATAAGTATATTAATAAAGTAACTTCTATTAATTCTAGCTTAAATAGTAGCTAACTATTAGTTACTTACCTATTTGTTTTCCTATTATTTCCCCTATCTTATTACTTTCACCTTAATTAGCTCTAGAGTCTAACTTCACTCTAGAGTTACTTTTTTCCTAAATCCTCACTATCACTAAGTAGAGTAATATTATCCTCCTAATTATCTCTAGTATAATCTAGAGTAGTTATAGCTTTTATAACTTTTATATTAGTTTTCTTATACTTTTAGGCTCTATAGTTCCTATAGATATAACTTTTCTTACTATATTTAAAGTATTAGTAAGTATCTTAATAGTCTTTAGAGTATTCCTTAGAGGTAGAAAAGAAGCTACTAAAGCTTTAGTATTATTATTACTTCTTAACTACTCTAGTTATTATAATATTATTTTCTATATTATAGGTAGTAAGTTTCTAGTAGAGTAACTAATAGTATATTAATAATCTTTTTATATATTTAAGCTTCTAAATTATATTTTAAACTTCAGATAATTAAAATCTATATTCTATAGAAAGATTAACTATAATAAATAGCTTCTTAAGGTAGGGAAATAGAATAATTTCTAGTAGGGAAATCTAGACTATATTTAGCTATATATATCCTCTAGTATCAGCCAGAATCTTTTCAAATTAAGGTAGAAAAGTACTTAGGTATTTATTTTCCTTCTATCTGAAACTTTATAACTAGATAATAATATAAAGCTAACTATTAGAATTTAGGTAAATTCTATCCAGATAACCTATAAAATTATTTAGATTATAGAAATTCTTTAGCTCTCCCACTATATAGAAAGTTTTAACTACCTACTAAAGACTAAAATCTAAATAGGAGTAAATTAGATACTAACATTCCTAATTACTATTAAAAAAATAGTAGTTAATCTTAAGTTTAACTTTTATTTATTAAACTTACATTTAATATTCCTTCTATTTACCTAAAAACTTTGGGAGTAGGGAAAGAAACTTCCTCTAGTAGTTAGCCACTAGTGGGAATATAGTAATATTATTAACCTTAAAGGCTATTATCCTAATAGATATTATTCTGGAAGTTACTAGAGTATCCTAGTGTAAGCTAGAGGTATCTATTATAGTAATTACCTAGAAGTTACTACCTACTATAGTATCTTATTTTACTAACTTATACGAAAGCTTATTAATCCTCTAATAGAGAGAACTTAAAGTATACTATAATTACTACTAAAGTAGTTTACTTATAGAGTTATTACCTATAGAAGTATCTTAAGAGACTGCAGTATTCTTTATTATTCTTTATATTAGTTACTTATTATATAATATTATATTCTAGAAACTATATTTAACTAGATTATATACTTAACTAGTAGAAAGCTACACTCTACTTAGTATTATCTATATAGTAAATAAAACTAAGTTCTAAATATATAAAAGGCTGGACTTAAGCTTATTTAACTAGAAAGTAGTGTAAAATACTGTGTATTTAGAACTAAAAAGTAAAAAAGAAACTTTTATAGGTGCGTGGAAAAGTCTGTATATATAATACTATATAAGGCCCACTGGGACCCTATCTAGACGAGGGGGTTAGCTTCAGATACCTAGACACAGCCCTAGCTAGATATCCAAATATAGTCTATAATAGTAATATAAATTACTTTATAACTATTAAAATTATTATAAGCTAGCCTTATATAGAATATACTATAGAATATCCTACTTAAATGCAGCCAGATAATAAGTAGACAACTTATTATTATATACTTTTTAATAATATAGTTTAATTAGTAGTACTATTTATATACGCACGCCTACGTATATAGATACTAAAAACTGAGATATTATTAGCTATAACGCTATATCCCTATAAAACTAGCTTTTCACAAAAATTTATACTTACTAAAAGTAAGTAAGATTCTTAAGTAGTAGAAAAAATACCTAGAAGTATATTAGTATTTAACTATTTAAGAAGAGAGGAATTAATATTAATATATATTTATAAAGAATTAGTTTTAACTGGGAGGTGTAGTGTTGCAGCTAATAACGTCTCAGCTTTTAGTACCTATATATGCAGGCGTATGTATACGAATAGTATTACTAATTAAGCTATACTATAGCCTCGTTAAAAGGTACGTAACAATAAGTTGTCTACTTATTATCTGGCTGCACTTAAGTAGGATGTTCTATAGCGTATTCTATATGGAGCTGGCTTGTAATACTACCTGTCGAATTAATTGTGTTGTTTTCTCAGGACCAAAAAATGGCGTACGAGACTATAGATATACTATATACCTCTCGGGAGCGTATAAACGAGATTCCGTGAGGTATATACTAGAGGTATGTCTTTCTCAATCTGATATGCCCCCCCAGGGAGAGATTTCTAGAGCTTCTCCGTACTAGTATGCATTTTATAAATAAACTTAAAAATAAATCCTTTTGTTTAGAACTCCTTTAAGATTACTGCGAATACTCTCTATATTCTTTTGTAATTTTTCGAATAATAACTATAGGTTATATAAGTAAGATATTAATTAGTTAGAGGAGGGCTAATTTCGTTTCCTGGGCTTAGCTTCTTATTAGCTGAGATACCTCAAGCTTCAGTATAAATTATTAAATTCATTATACAGCTGTGTAGCTTATTTTTCTTCTCTTTTTCAGCTCTGATTTTTTGTTGAATGGTATATGTTTTTCTGAATGGGATCTCTTTATTATTATATTACTAACCTTATATAGAGATTTTAAAATACCTTCTCTTACTTATAATAACTCTCCTAAAGAAACTCCTATCTTTCCCTATATATCTCCTACTGATACTAAGTATATTAAGGAAGTAATTAATAGTGTGACTGAGACTGCTATTAGTAAGGTTATTAGTAATAAAGTTGTTACTTATAATAAAGAGTATTCTAATTATAAGGAGGTTAAGGAGAATACTTCCCACTATTCTAAGTGTCTAGTAAAGTATTTTATACCTACCTCTAAATCCTCTATACCTGCAGCTAAGAGGCTAAAAAGAGTTACTACCTCTAAGGGCTCTCCTGCTGTAAAAGCTGCTAAAGTGATTCTAACTTTGTTAAGTTATAAATATAAATATATTAGTAAGGATAATAAGGATGAACTCTGTGATTCTTATCTTAGTTGCTTTTCTTCTCTTGCTGAAGGTTGAAGCTAATTTAGTATTTACTATTAAGATCCTTATTACTACTGTAAATATTATATATCTAGTAGTATTTATAAGCTAAGTATAGAAGTGATTATTTACTTCTATACTAAGTTCCTCGCTATATATAATAATAAGATAGTTAGATTTATAGTAAGTATTTTTTCCTAAGGTTTCTAATTTAATTTCTAACTTATATGTTTTCAGACTAGGAATATTAAGCATTAAGAGTTTTATAATATTATTACTACTACTTATAATAACTATTATGTTTTTATTTCTGCTATTAAGAGTAGCTCTACTTCTTATGCTATCTCTGTGGTATTTATAGTTTTTGTGGCTTCTATTACTGCTGCTCTATCTTTTGTGGACCTTTTTGTTAGTAGTGTTAGTGGTGTTAGCTTTCTTTTTTTAGCTGAGGGCCTGATTGCTAACTTGCGTTGCTTGCTTGAGTTTTACTTTTTTATTATACTGAATAGCTGCGTTTCTGACGTCTTTCTTAAATTTTTTCTTAATATATATAAGTAGGTAGCTTATTATAGTGGTCTTTTGGGATAGTGATATAGTTTCTAGTTTTCTTATTTTAAGTTTCGGTTCTGGAGGATTTATTTTTGTTTGTAAGTTTTATGCTCTAGATATTTTTTTACTTGCGGGCTTTAGTTCTAAATTGAGGAATATTTTGCTTTTTTGTGTTTTTAGTTTGTTTAATTGTAGATTTATGAGGTTTCTGATTAAGTTATATTCTATATTGATTCTGATTGAGAGAGTTTAAGCTATGTTTTCTTATCCTTCTTAAGGTTATTAGTGTAGTTTTGCTTGAGGAGGTTTCTTTAGTAATATAGACTAAGTTATTTTTGGAACTTTTTGAATTGTTATTTAAGTAGTATTTTTGTTAGACTGTCTGCTATAAGTTATACTGAGGGAGTGTGAGTGACTGATAATTTCTTTTTAGAGATTTTTTAATGAAGTTAGTAGTTATAAATATTTATATATTTTAGATGAGTTTGAAGCTTTATAAGTTTTTCTGTTACTAGGTTTACTGTTTGGAGGTTATTATACTTAATCTGAATTATTATTAGTATATTTTTAGAGATAGGGAATTTTGTTACTTTTAAGTTCCCTATAGGTAATTAGAGTTATAATAAGGTTAGTAGATAATTTGTGAATAGTATTTTTTTAGCTGCTGAAGAGAGGGAGAGTAGTTTTACTTCTGTGGTTAATATAGTGACTATAGATTATTTTATAATTTTCTAAATAATATTACTTTTAAAGAGTTTTATTGTGAGGTTTTAAGAGCTTTTTTGATTTTATATATTATCTCTAAAGTTTATATTAGAAGAGACTACTAGAGTGTCTTCTAAGTTTCTAGGTTCTATACTGTACTTGAGGTATAGATGTTAAGTTTTATAGATATAGTTGAGTGCTTAATTTACTGCTTCTTAATACTAAGGTCCTGGGTTTTAGTTAAAGCAGGTTAGTTGACTGGCTGCGAATACTAGATTTAGTTTTATTATTACTACTATATATAATATAGTATTAATTTTCCTCTAGTAGAGGTTAATTTCTTAATATAGAGTTTCTCTATTATATAGGAGGAGTTCTGAATATGCTATTAGGGAGTAATCTCTCTCCTTAGGTTTATAATTTTCTGGTAGAAGTCTATAAGTTTTCTCTATATATATAGCTTATAAAAGTTATAACTGTTAAGTTTCTTAATTATGTAGTATCTTAATATTTAGAAATTACTGTAAATTCTCTCCTCTCTTAAGGTAGTATTATAATTAAAGATCTTTGATAGCCTCCCTTGTGAGATTTTTATATATTTTTAGATATGCTAGGATATAGTTGTTAATATAGAAGAAGAATAAAATCTAGCCTTTTCGCTAGTAGTAATCTTCTCTAGAGATATAAGAGAACTATAAGTTTTTTAGATCCTTCTTAAGATATTACTACTAAAGGATAGGTAATTAATAGAGATTATATAGTATCTTCTGGAGCTTTAGAATCTTTCCCTATTTTTTATACTCTAGAGGTATTTTTATGTAGATCTCTTTATTGATATTTATATAAATGAAAATATTAACTGTATTATACTGAAGAAGCTTGAGGTTGAACTGTGTTATAATTATTATAAGTATTTGAAATAATATTCCTATGAGTGTTGCTGTGTAGGTGTCGTGTGTATCTTTTAGTTATTAGTTTCCTTATATTACTAGGTAAGTTTTTAATTTAAATAGTTATTTATATTTATGAAGTTTATATATATAAACTTAGTAGTAACTGAGAATTGTTTTACTTCTTGCGGTTAGCTTATTAATTTTATCTTATAACCTTAAGATTTAGTAGCTTTATAAGTATATTTTCTCAGTCTCTCTGAAATTTTATATTAGTAGGTGAAGGCTTTAAGAGTTTATACTCTTCTTAGTGTAGTTTGGGTGTTTTTCTCTATTTATAAGCTGCTAGTGAGATATTGGGAGGGGAGGTAATTCTTATTAGTATATACTTTAAAAGCTTGAGGGTTTTATACTGTATAATAGTAGCTGGAATTTTCTTAAGGATATATAAAGTTCCTCTTAGTTTTACTTTAAGTTTTTCAGACTGCTTGAGAGCGGCAGATATTTCTATAAATACTTTAGAGGTTTCTTGTGGATCTCCTTACTTACTTTATCTAGCAGCTTTTCTACTATATACTCTAAATTATCTACTTTATTGGGATCCTCAGGCTAGTTAGACTTTAAGTGTCTACTAGATGTGGTGACTGGTCTTATATGAGTTTTGAGATATTTATATATTTTATATCCCGCTAGAAAAGTAGTTTGAAAAGATGTTTATAATATTATTCTTACTATTCTAGGATTATACTGTATTTACTCCCCTACTTTATGCTAAGTAATAAATGCCTCCTGGAGCGTTATTATAAAGTTTGTAAGTTCTGGGGAGGTTAGTAGCGTTAGCTAGAGTTTGAATTTAGTTTTAGTGAAAAGTGGTCCCTCTTGAGGGTTTAGTTTATCTTAAGGATCTTGAGTGTTTATTTACTTAGTATTTAGGGTAGTTAAGGAAAGTTTTATAATTTTATCTGCTTCCTTATTAGTATCTTGCTTTATAGCTATATTTTTTAACTACTTTATAAGTTTAGTAATCTTTTTCTGGATCTCTTTAAGGTTTATCTGAAAGATTTCTAATAAGAAGTTTTTTAGGTTACTATTGAAGAACTCTTTCTCGTTAAAGATTATGTTTCTTATTGTGAAAACTTCTTTCTGAAGAGGGTTCTAGATTCTAAAGGAGTTACTTAAGATATAGCTAACTAGAAACCCTAAGAATACTTTTAGTGTAAGCTTCTAGTGGTAGTATTATTTAAACTGAGCTTCTTAAGTTATTATATATATTTAGTATTTATATACTCTCAGGTGGGAGAGGTCTAGAGTTACTATATATATATTTCTATTTTTCTAGAAATGATAATAAAATTACTTATATAGTATCTTCCAGCCTTAAGAGGCTAAGGGTATATAATTATAAGTATATATAGTAGTTTTTAGGATTTTAGGTTATAGGATAGGAGGAAGAGATATTCTAATTGCTATAGATTTTGTATGCTTTTTGATTACTGCTGCTACTCTCTCTGTCTTACTATTTTAAGTTTGAATATTTAGTGTGGAGGGTTTGAACTTAATATTTCTCTCTTAAATCTCTATTTAGATTACTTTATACTTCTAGATTTTGTTATCTACTTTAATCTCCTTAACTGATATTTTATATATAGTCTTCAGGAAGTTAAGAAACTTTCTAATTATATTTAGAAGCTTCCTTATTTTTCTTATATAAAGGTAGAAGTTTTACATTAAGCTTATTATTTAATTTATAAAGATTATAGTAGATATATAGTTTTTATAATTTTTTTTGAAGTTATGAAAATTTATTATAATTCTCTCTCCTGGGTTGGTATGCTATACTGCTTCCTTCTGAGCTTTTTATATTATTTAATATATTTTGCTTTTTGTATATGCGTTATAGTCTACTATATAGACTGTTTGTAAGTTTCTATTTACTTTAATGTCTCTTATAGTAGTTAATAAGTAGTTTATTATTTTAGATTCTAAGTATTTTAGTTTTAAGTGTTAGAGCTTCTAAGATCTAGCTATTAGCTGTCTTTATAAAGATATAGTGTATTTATGTAGATTGTGGGGCTTGGGAGGTTTATCCTCAGGTGGTGGTATTCACTTTATAGATATCTAGAAGAATACTTCCTTGAGAGGGTTATATTCTAGTATATATTACTTATTTATAATCTTGAGAGAGTAGAGGTAGCTTTTATCTGCTTTTTAAATATAGTTATTATTTAGATTCTGATTTTACTATAATTTATACTTATGAAACTTTCTGAGTAATATTAAGTTACTTGTGAGGTTAGGGTATAGTGTGGTGTTAAATAAATATAGTTTTGTAAGGTTTTAGAGGTTTTATATTTTTATCTCTATATTATTATAATTTTTTATAATGATCTTCTAAATATTAACCTAGAGGTAATTATTTATTATAGTTCCTAAGAGTGTTTAAAACTATTTAGTATTATTGAAAATATATATTATTAATTCTGAATTTAGGATTATAGATTTCGTGAGGGTATAAGGTTTGTTTGAGATTGTTAGGGATATAGTAGGTTTTCTGTGAGAGCGTCTATATAGTTAGGATCTTAAAGTTAAGTTTGTAACTTTCCTTATATACTTTGCAAATTCTTTATTAAATTTTATCTTTCTGTTTATGATTTTCTGGATATCTGGGCTGGGTTCCCAGGTGGAATATCTAAGTTACTTATTAATATAGAAGTATCTTAAGAGAGGGTGTTATAGTTAGTATATTTTATAGTTAGAGTTTCCTTTTAATTTATAGTCCTTATTATTATTAGATTCTTGTTTATAGTATTTACTTATATATTAATTAGAAGTTTCTCTATTTTATTAAATTTAGTTTCTATTTTAGTTTCTTATTATAGTAGGGGAACTTTCTTAAGTTTCTTTATTGTTGTTAGGAGTGTCTATAAGGCTAAAAAATTCTCTTGTGGGTTTACTTTAAGTTGGAGTAACTTCTAATTCTAGAAGAAAGAGCTAAATATAGCTTACAATTTTAGTTACTATTAGGATGTTATTATAGGCTCTAGGGGAGACTGAAACTAAGTATAAGAAAATTTATAATTTAATATAGCTACCTCTAAGTTTTTTAGTATATTCTAGAAACTAAATTGAAGGTTTGTGAGAGTTTAGTATTTTTATATTGAGGTATTTATAGATTGCTTTTTCCTAGTAAGTAACTTATATTTTTATATTACTTCTTAAGTTTAGCTTCTTTCTTATAGGTTTAGTGAGAGTTATTATATATTCTGTAATTACTTCTGCTTATCTCTTAATTTTACTATAGTTTATGCAGCTTTTAAGTTTAAATAGCTAGATATTAAGGCTTCTTATAGTATTGTAAGAGTGTTTTAAGAAGTTAGGAGAGATAGTGTTTTTAATATATTCTTATGCTGCCTGTATTCTTTTTATTCTCTTATGGTATATTTTTGCCTGAAAGGCGTATTTAGAGAGTCTTTTCTTATATAAGGTTGTATTTTTGGTTGAGAGGTATTTAAAAGCTATAGTCTGTAGGGTGTTACTTTCTGTATTCAGGATTATTATATTATCTTCCTTTTTAGGGGTTATAGTTTAAGATAGGTTTGGAGTATATATAGAGTGTCTAGGCTCTAATAGGTAATTAGAGATCTCTGGGATTATTAGTTTAGTAGTAAGCTATTTATATTTAGCGTTTAAGGTGCCTGAAATTATTTTATTATAGGTTTTAGGGTTTATAAGATCCTAAAGGTTATAGGAATAATATAGAGATTTAATTTAGTTAATCTAGAGGATCTAGTCTTTAAAGCTACTCAGAATAATCTTTCTAGTAGAAGTAAATATTGTTTCTTAAGTTCTTAAGAGATTTCAAATAGTTATAAAATAGTTAGTATAGTATATAAGACTCTTAATTATTGAATTAATTATGTTATTTTCTCAGGACTAAAAAATAGTGCATGAGACTACAGATATACTATATACCTCTCGGGAGCGTATAAACGAGATTCCGTGAGGTACGTACTAGAGGTATGTCTCTCTCAATCTGACACTACCTTCCCTCTCCCGCTCCTGCCGCGCTACGCTACCTGCCTGTTATAGCCTCACGGTAGGGGCTTCCGAGCGCTTAAGTAACATACCCCCAGCGACCGTCTCATGCGCTGTAAGCCAGGGAACAAATCCGTATACGACTGCGGATCGAACCCTAGACCATGGGGTAGACTTGTTGTATGTGAAGGGCTGGCCCCGACCGGGGGGCGTAGCGTTGCAGCCAATAACGTCTCGGCCTTCAGTACCTATATGCGCGGGCGCGCGCACACGAACAGTACTACCAATTAAGCTATACTATAGCCTCGTCAAAAGGTACGTAACAACAAGTCGTCTACTTGTTGTCTGGCTGCACTTAAGTAGGGTGTTCCTGTTGCAAATGCGGTGGGCACATGAGGGGGCGTATGCGTTGTTATTGTTGTTGTAACGTG
>MASP02000164.1:122759-162670 GCA_001693025.2 Colletotrichum lindemuthianum | reverse complement strand
CTATAAATATTAATATCTTTAACCCTATTAGTATACTATATATAATAATATATATAATATATCTTCCTCTAGTGAAACTAATATTAATTAGTAGTTAACTTTACTAATACTACTTACTGTAGATTAGTAAGATTTATTTAGGCAGAAATAGTAATAGAAAATTATTAAGCTTAATTTGAAGTAAAGCTACTAATCTCTTTATCTATTTAGATAGTTTTAATAATAATCTTTTGTCTAACTTAAAGTAAGATAATATCTCTTTAATAATTATACTAATATATTTTAATTCTAGTAGCTAGATACTTACCTATACTTAAGATTAACTTATAAAAGAGATATTAAGAATATTATATATAAGTATATTTATTAAATACTTCTATTATAAGATTTACTAAACTTCTATAGTAAAGGAATTTATATATTCTAAAGTTTAGAATTTCCTTATATTTTTCTTCTTTTTCTCTATATCCTTCTATTTTCTTCTTTCTTTTCTTACTTAACTAATAGATAGTTTCCCTCTCTAAAATTAAATTTTACCTATATAATACTAATAAACGGAATTAGTAAATAGTAAATATAGGGTTTTCTATTTTTCCCCTTCTTTCCTCTTTTGATTTATATCTCTTTATAATTTCCTTATAGTTAGGAAATAATTAGTAAAATATCTAAGCTAGTAGACCTTCTTAGAAGATCTTTTAAAAACTTTAATATAATAAATAATATAACTTCTTTAGAAGTAAGAATATTAATAAAATTAAAACTTCTTTTTAGTACTAAGATTTTCAGTAAGTAAAAAACGTTTAATTCTATTATGAAATATAATTCTAACTAGATTAATAACTAAATAATATAGATTATAGTAATATATATATATAATTACTTCTTTAGCAGAAACCTCCTAAACTTCTTTAAAGATATTTTTAAGAAGTAGCTAAAAGAAATATAAGCTATTATAGATAAATAAATACTCTAGTATTTATAGAATATTCTCCTCATCTATAGTATTAAGGTTAATATAAAAGGTAAATAGATTTACTAGGTTTTTATAAATTTAATAAAGAAAGATAAATTTATCCTATAGACTAAGGAAGAAATCTAAGAAATAATTATAAAGTTACAGAACTTTAAGATACTTATTAATAACTAATTAGGCTTCCTTGATAATATTATTTTTACTTAGTAGATATATTCTATAATTCAGAAGTAATAATAAAAAGTAATTTATTAAGACCTTATAAAATTTAATATTTATCTAGCTACTTTAAGAAATTAGTTTTAAGAAGTATTTTAATAAGTAGGGAGATCTATAATTAATCTACTATTATTAGTAATAAATATAACTTCTTAATAATAAGAATTATTGAAATAATAAAACTTTTAAGATTAATAAAAATAATAATTTTCTTATAATTAAAACTAATAGTATAAACTTTCTATTTCTCCCCCTATAGTATCTTCCCTATACATTAACTTTATAAATAATTACTAAAAGACTGAATCTCTCTCTATTAATATACTAATAGCTAAAAATATAACTAATTTTATAAAAATATATAACTTTAAGATAAAGTATAAAGAAGCTCTCTATAATATCTTTAAATTAAAGATCTATATATTTAGAAACTACTATTTAAAGTTAGATATACCTAACTATATATAAGCTAGAGTCGTTTTGTTTATACTGAAAAACTAAACTTTTAAATATTACTTTAATTACCTTAGTAATCCCCTTAATCTTATAATATTTCATTATATAGCTTACTATATTAAGAACTACCTTAAAAGTAATGAAAGTTAATAGGTTTACCTTACTAACTAGCGTAGTATAATACTCAGAAATATTATTACTAATAATTAAAATAAGATAAGAAAGAAGATACTTAAGATTATTTTCACTAAACTGATATATATTTAGAGAATCTTCCCTCTTAAATAGTATACTAATTTCAGCCTCTAAAACTACCTTTTAAGTATATATTAAGAAATATTAGAATACTAGTTAGCCCTCTTTAGCTTTATAGTAATATACTAGGAAATTTATAACTAATCTCAATCTATAGTTAGTACTACTATAAGCTTCCCTCTTACAATATTCTAATATATACTTAAGAATACTAATAATTCTATATAACTCTTATTAATTAATATAAATTAATATTAAACTAACTAAATATATAACTTACCTTAAAGTTCTTACTAAAAATATAGATATAGCTATTAAGAGTATTTCTAGATATTATTTAAAGAAGAATATTACTTAATCTCTACTATTTTATATAGCTAATTTAATAAAAAATACTATATATATAATAAATCTAGTTACTAGTTAATAAAATATTCTCTTAAGGAGCGAAGAAACTCTTATAATTAATATAAATCTAACTTCTATATAGTAGATATATTAGTATATACTTGTTACTACTTCCTTATATAATATAAGAAAGTAGAAAGATTAAATAATAACTATAGAGATATTTATAAAATTAATATTAAAAATAATATAATAGTATATTACTTTTAGGATTATTAGTTTAAGAATTAATTTAAGATATTAAACCCTCTAAGTAATATTTTAAATAACTTTATAATTTCTTACTTTAGAGAATAATCTATACTTCTAGATAGTTAAAAGATTGTGAGTATTCTCTAGAATTAAGTAGTAACTTATATCCTAATAAAAGAAGATAATATAACTAAGGAGATTATTATTCTAATATCTATATTTATTCTTAAAGAATACTATTTAGATATAGTCTTGTAAGGAATTTTACCTAACTTAAATACTACTAACTATTTTACAGTTAGTTACTTTTAATTTAATATTCTGAAATAAATTATCCTTCCCTCTATTCTATTAAAAACTCTTAGAGGAAGATTAATCTCTATTTATTTTAAAGGAGGTAAGTTGATAAAAATAATAAATATAAGTAATATATTTATACTACTTAATATAATAATATTCTATATAGTTTCTTATAAAATCCTATTTCTATTATATTTTACTAATATAGATTACTTTAATATTACTTTTAATAATATCTATAACTAATTATATTAAAATAAGAAGATTATTCTAATTATATATAAATAGGGATATTTATAAATATTATTAAATAAGAAGGAGATATTTGCTTCCTTATACTTAATAGAGATTAAGATCCAGAGACTCTATTATTATTTTAAATATCTATCTATCATATATCTTTAAGAAATTCTCTATAAAGCTAAATATTTAGTTAATTAAGAAGTTCTTATAACTTTCGAAAGATATTACTACTAATACTAGATATATAATATTACTTCCTCTTAATTTAAATTTACCTTCTATAATAACATTAACTTTAACTTTAAAGTTATTATTAATATTTTTTACCTTAAAGGTAACTATTTTATCCTCTATATTATTAATATAGTTATAGACTTTAATATTATTTAATTTCTACTTAATATCTTAGTAAGATTAATATAGAAAGCTCTTAAGATATACTAAATTAATATTTACCTAAGTTTATTTAATTTTATTTCTACTAATACTAAAATAAATTTCTTATCTAAAGACTTTTACTTAGAAGCTAAGATAATAAAGTTAATTATTAGAATTATACTTATTAAAGTTTATAATAATATTAGTAAGGTAGAATATTACTATATTCTTCTCTATTATATATATAAGATCTACTATCAAAAGTATTTATTATTATCCTAAAAGTATTACCTTTAGGCTACTTATAAGTTAATAAATAATACTGCTAGTCTAAATAATCTTATATTTATACTCCTTATCTTTAGAACTTTCTTCTAACTTACTAAAAACTCTACACTATCCCTAAAGATAATCTTATAGATATAAGTAATTTAAAAATTAACTAAAGCTATTTATTATAAGTATATAAAATAGATAGTTAATAATATTATAGCTACTTATCATAAACGTAATATTTCTTAAGTTATAAGCTTCCTACTATAATCTCTTATTTATAGATAATAAAAAAAGAAAGAATAGTAAGATTCCTTCTACTTACTTACTACTTATAGTAAGATATATATTATTAACCTTGCTTATAATTCTTAAGGGTTCTACTTAGCTACTATAGAAATATATTATAGAAGTAATAATACTCTAGAGATACTAGAAGATAATAATATCCTCCCTTTTTATATTAAAGGTAATATATTATTACTTTCTAATAAGAATAAATATACTAGATATTAGAGAATTATAAGACTATTTCTCAAACTCTCGAAAGTTATATTTAACTAGGAAACCCTCTCTTAATAAGAAAGTAATTAGGAAAACTAATTTATAGCCTTCTTTATAGCTAAGAAAGAAGTTAATCTAATTTTCTCTAAATTCCTCTACTAAAAAGAAATTATTATTATTACTAATCTTCCCTTTAAAAAGTTTATAAAAAAGGAAGTAAGGTATATTATGAATAATAATATAATTAAGATTATTCAGTATAATTCTATTCTCTATAAAAACTATATTATCTTTAAATCTTAAATTATTAATATAATTAAAAAGAAGAATAGTAACTAAATATATAAGAAGTTAAAGCTTATAATTTAAGGTTTTAGAGATAATAGGAAGTTTATAATCTTTATTTAGTTTTCTATAATTTAGAGAAGTAGCTAATAATTAATTATAGCTATTATTCTTATATTAATAAAAGATAAAGGTTTCCTCCTTTAGCTAAAAAATATTATTTAAACTTATATTTAAACTAAAACTAAACTTATAAAATATATTATAGTTAAGTTACTTACTTATTTCAAAAATTAATATTCTTTAGAATTTGTAATAATAACTTTTAAACTATTTTACAGTTTAGCTGAAACTAATACTTACTAGTAGGTAATATACTTAAAATATTATAAAGAATAGTTATATATAGAAATATTCATTTATAATCCTTACCTCTTTATATTTTAACCTAATAATAAGGTATTTAATATAATTAGTATATAAACTAATAATACTTTCAGTTTTTCTGATACTATTTTTACTTAATAAGAGAATAAAGAACTAGTAAAAAACTTCCTTATAGTAAAACCTAAAACCTTCCTTATAAAGTTAATATTACTAATATTTAATAGTAATATACTCTCCCTCTAAAGTAAAAACCTTCTTTTTTAAAAAAAGAATGAAGATTATAAGCTTACTATTATTAATATCCTTATAAATTCTAAAATACTCAAAAAAACTATATTAAATAATATATATATAAAATATATATTATTTTAATTTACCAGCCTAAGGTAATTTTTAATCTCTTATATATAATATAATAGTAATAATTCTCTACTAATAATATTACTACTTTTAATAAATATATTAAATAGTAAATAGAATACTTAGATTAAAGGTTAATCTTTATTCTTCTTAATCTCTCTAAAATATATCTCTATACTTTTTCAGATAGCTTCTTTACTAATAATATTAACTTATTATCTTAACTGGAATTTATAATAATTCTAGACTAAAAGATAACTATTAGTAAAAGTAAGTTTATAATCTGAAGTAACCTAATTTACTACTTTTTAATTAAAAGTAAAAAAGTAACTAGAAGTATACTTACTTTAGAGATCTATATTATAGTTACTAATATAAACTTTAAATATACTATTACTATATCTCTATAAATAATTATAGCTTATTATAATCTTCCTTTTATTTTTATAATTATTTATACTTACTTATATTTATTATATAAATACTTTATAAAGTTTAATATTATAATAGGGAATACGTTTATAATATAATATTATAACTTTAAGGTAATTATATAAATATTAAGAGTTTTATAAGATATAGTAAATTAATAGTAAGACTAACTTTGGTAATATTTTTACTAAAAGATTTCTAAATTATATTCTGAAGAGATTTATTAATAGAAATAATATAATAGTTTATATAGAGAAATAGATTACTTATTTAAAATAAAAAGAGGGAATTTAGAAGGTTATTTAGTTAAATAATATAGGTTATTTAATTAATTTTATCTTATATATAGAGATATAGTATACTATAGTTAAAAGGTAAAAAGGAAATTTACTAATATTAGTAGTATATTTGCTATAAAGCTATTAGAACTTTATAATATACTAACTATATAGTATAACCTAGTAGAAGAAACTACTACTATTAGTAATAACTAACTACTAGTTATTACTAGCTACTAGGTAATTAGTAACTAATTACCTAAGGTATCTAGATCTAGCTTATACGTAGCCTATAGGCTATATACTACGAATATCAATATCTTTAACCCTATCGGCATACTGTATATAATAATACGGACGATATACCTTCCCCTAGTGAAACTAATAATCTTCCTTATAAAGAAACTTTACCTCCCACTAGTTAATAAGTTAAAAAGATAAATAAGAAAATATACTACTAGGTTATTACTTAGTAATATCCAGAGGGTAGCTATTCTAACTTAAGAAGTTAGTAGCTATATATAAAAGATTTATATCTATATTATAAAAAACCTCTAGTTCCTTTTATATTTTAAGTAGCTATAAATAGAGAATAGTTATATTATTTATAATACTAAAGCCTAATAGATAAGCTATAGAAAAAATAATATAATAGTATATCTAAAATATTAAAATAAGCTAATATAATTTAAGAAGATTCAGTCAGCCTATCTACTTAATATTAATTTATTTATATTTATCTATTAGTATACTATATAACATATTAGTAAGATATTAAGCTTCTACTAAATTATATCTATTAGTCTAGTAAATCTTAAGAAAATATTAACTCTAAAGGTAGAGGTAAACCTAAGAAATTATATTTCTATAAATATTTTGAAGAAATTCCCGGATTCTTTCTATTTAAACTTAGTATATTAGCTACCCCACAGCTAACTAGAAATAAATTACTATATTCTACTAATTCCTAATAATAAGAAATAGAAATTAAATTTTCTATAGAAATTCCTTTATAATATATTATAGAAGAAACTTCTGATACTTAAAAGAACCCTGGAAAACTTACTTAATAAAAAGTTTATCAAAGTAAGTAGCTTCTCTACTAATATTCTAATTCTCTTTATAAAAAAGCTAGATAAAGAAATATACTTCTATATAAATTATAACGTTCCTAATATAAATATAAAGAAAGATTATTACGTTTTTCCTCTTATATTAGAGACTTTCCAGAGAATTATTATAACTTATTAGTATACTAAACTTAATATTATTACTATATTCTATAAAATTAAAATTAATAAAGTAAATTAGATAAAAATAGCTTTTTGGATATACTATAGTCTTTTTAAATTAATAGTATATTTTTTTAGACTTATTAATACCTTTATAATATTTGAATAATATATTAATAGCTGCTTATAATAGTTTCTGGATAAGTTTATTATAATATATATTAATAATATCCTTATTCATATTAGTAGCTTATAAAAGAAATATAAGGAGAAAACTTACTAGATATTTAGCTACCTTACTAATATAAGTTTAAAGTTAGATTCTAAAGAATATAAATTCTTTATTACTATAGTTAAATATATTAAGTTTATTATATTAGCTGGAAAGAATTTCTTTTATAATTTAGAAACGCTGGAGGTTATTACTAACTAACTTCCCTCTAGCTTACTAAAAGGTATTTATAGTTTCCTTAAGTTTATAAATTACTATAAGGTTTTTATATCTTAATATAATATTATCATAAAATCCTTAAACTATCTAACTTAAAAGTCTATTTCCTTTAACTGGAAATTAAAGTAATAGAAAGCTTTCCTTATATTAAAATAACTTTTTACTATAAAATTAATTCTGTAAATATTTAATTTGAATATCCTAATAATAATAAAGATAAACTATTTAAAGTATACTCTGGAAGATATATTAACCTAAAATAATAAAATTAAAGTAAGGTATCTAATAGCTTTCCACTTCTAATATCTGATTTCCGTGAAATTTAATTACCTAATTTATAATAAGAAACTTCTTATAATACTAACCTATTTATAAATATAGAAAATAAAGCTATAAAATACCAGAAAGTTTGAGATTCTTACTAATTATAAAAACCTTAAATATTTTATAGAAAAGTAATAGTTTATAGATAGATAAAGTTAATAAGTAGGGAAATTATCTTAATCTAACTTTTACCTTAAGTATCGGCCGGATATTTAGATAGTAGCTTCTAATATCCTCTTCTAGAGGAAATACAAATTTCCTAAAAGGTAAAATAATAGAAAGTAATAGAAATAAATGATATAGATTATTCTAAATACTATTATTTCTATAGACCTCTACGTAAAATA
This sequence comes from Colletotrichum lindemuthianum, assembly GCA_001693025.2. NCBI lineage: Eukaryota > Fungi > Ascomycota > Sordariomycetes > Glomerellales > Glomerellaceae > Colletotrichum > Colletotrichum lindemuthianum. The sequence goes on along the minus strand of MASP02000164.1, from coordinate 154,373 downwards.
TATAGGTATTACTAATATCTAGATTTTTAAAGAAAAACTAAGTTTATAAGAAGTATAAAACTATATTACTAAGAAAGACTACTTATATTAATAAATCTTTATAGTAATTTAGTAGGGAAAATATAACTTTCTCCCTAATCTCTATATTAAGATTCAGATTATTAAATATACTATTAATATACTAAAATAACTTACCTTTAGAGAGAAACTTTAAATACTAGATAGTAAAGAGAGTAATAACCTTCTTAACAAACTTAAAATTAGATTAATATAAAAATTATATAACTTCTTTCCTGCAAGCTATCCAAAATATAATAATATACTGGAAATTATAAGCTAATAGTTTTACTAACCTAAATAGTTATAAAGTATCTACTAATTTACATATAACTATAATATATATAAAGATATTTATATCTAAAGCTAAGCTAAAAAGAAATTCCTAAAATCTTTACTAATATCTTACTGGTTATACTCTGATTTATTAATACATTTTATTACTAACTTATCCCCTACAAAAACAATAAAGTAGCTATTATCTTTAGATTATTATTTATTGATTAAATAAAGCCTCTATATTAAAACAAAAGTTATATACTTAGTAGTTCCTTAATTACTATTATAGATTTTATTAAATACTATACTTTATTATGAATAATAAAGAGTTTAACTAGATAAGTTACTTCTAGAAGATATTCTATAGATTAATAGATATTACATACCTATTAAGTATTAGTTACTATTTATAAACTAATAAAATTATAAAATAATATAATTAGAAGATCTAAATAATTTTAAAGGTATTTATAAACTGGTTCTAGAATAACTAAAATAATCTACTACTTATTATATAGTTAGCCTTCTATAATTAGCAGTATAATATAATAGGAATTATATCTTTCTTTATAAATTATAAATATTATATTAACCTTATTCCGATTACTAAGAAGTATATAAAACTATTTAGTAATAGTAAAGTTACTATCTACCAGCTAGTTAAGAGGATATAGTTAGTAATAATATACATTTATATAGAGATAGCTACTATTTAGCAGAGGTTAAAAGCCTAGATAAATAAAATTCAGTCTTTTATAAATAAATATTAAGTTAGTAATAAGATATAGTTGAATATATATAACTATAAGTTACTAAAGCTAAGCTGAAAACTAGCCTAACTATATTATAAATTTATAATAGTAAAGATTTTCTTACTATATATTATAAAGTTAAATACCCTAGAGTTTATTTACCTATAGTTTTATATAGATTTACTTCAGAGGGTTATTAGTAATTTACCATTTAAGTAGATTATAGTTAATAGCTCGCTACTACTACTAGTGGATAATAATGGGGAGGCTAAATAGTTAGTTAAGAATATTCTTACTATAAGGATATATTAGGTAGAGAGAGAATATCAACAAGAAACCTTTATCAAATAAAAAGAATATATAAACTCTATATAGAAGCTAGTTAATACTATTATAAATATAGCAGTATTAAAATAGTATAAAGTAATATATATACTAATCATAAATAATAATAGTAACTTAGCCTATAGCCTCCAATTAGGTAGCAGCTAGAAAGAAGAAAAGTAATATTATAGATTATATTTCAATATCCAGCTAAAGTTATACTTAGGTATCTAAAGCTAACTCTCTCGCCCGAATAAAGCCTCAGTAGGCTCTATATAGTATTATATATACAGACTTTTCTATATACTTATAAAGACTTCTCTTTTACTCCTTAGTTCTAAATAAATAGTATTTTACGCCACCTTTCCGTTAAATAAGCCTAGATCCAGCCCTTCATAATTATACCTCTATTAAATATAAGGGGTTTATATTATATAAGTATTAATTTCAGTTTAGCTATAAATTCCGCTTACTGAAGCTTCTTTTCTTCTTTACTATCAAATTTAGATAAGTAGAATTTAGGGATATTATCTATTTATATATCTATAATATCAAAATGCAGATTATTAAGTCTGGGAATTATATAATATAGATTATATAATAAGGTCTCTATTTATGGCCAATCCTTATAATAGCTAGAATATATTATATACTAATAGGTATCTAACTCTATAAAGCTATATAGTAGTTAAACTATAACTATAATAATACTCTCTGGATATAAGCTATATAAACTTATAGATAGTTTCGCCAGTATAAGGTAATTCAGTATTATCTCTACTTATATATATACTTATATAATATCTTAAAGATAAGCTTCTATAAAAATTACCTTTTAAAGTATTACTAATAATATTAATATTAGGTAGTAGCTAATTTATTAAATTATTAGTAACCATATAAGTATATTAATTGTTCCCTAATTATTAAAGTTATTAATAACTAACCGCAACTTCTTATATAGTATATTATTTATATCTTAAATCTTATTAATAAAGTTGAAGCTAAAAACTCTTATATTATTATATTTTTAGATATCAAAGTATTTAAGGTAAAGTATATCCTTAGCTAGTAGAATCTTCTACTCTATAGCATATAATTTCTTAAAAAAGCCTCCTAATATTTAAAGAAAGTTATATTAGTAAAGTTTAATAGCTTTAGCTAGTATCTCTATCTCTTTTATTTTTAGATAGATATCATAGTAAATATTATTTATAAGATCAGCCTCTATAATAAAGTTTATATTTTTATATAGTTACCTTTATTATCTTAACCTCTCCTTATCTAATTTTACCGTTAATATTCCCTCTTCTAGATATTTATCTAGCAGCCAACTATTATATAACACTTAGTTTTCTATCTTTTTAGCATATAGTTAATAATACAATTTAACGTTTATTAATTTAAAGATATTAGGTTTACTATCGACCTTTATAATATATATTTTACTATTAATTAAAATACGCCTGAAGGATTCTATTTATCCTTAATATTTATAATAAGTATATATTTCTAATTATAATAGCAGGGGGTAAATTAAGGTAATAGAAAGACTATTATATATATTTAGAGTGTCGGAAACTTACCTTTAAGTATAAATCTTACGTATCTTATTTATTACCTTCTGAATAGCTACTATATATCTTATAATATCTAGAAATAATAATAATATTAGATTAAGATATAAATATATTCCAAAACCTAATAGAGTTAGCATAAAGCTATTCAGGCTACTGATATTATTAACTATGTTAACTATATTATATAATACCTCTTTTCTATTAATCTCTAGTATCTTATTTTAAAAAATCTTATATACTTTCTATAGAAAGTAATGGTAATATTCTACTTTACTAATATTATTATAAACTTTAACTAATATAATTTTAACTTTACCATCTATACTATTAGCTTCTTTCTTAAACCTTTCAGCTATAAAGTTATATTCTATATTAGTAATAATTCTATCTGGGAAACCCTAATATATATTAATTTAATATACTTTCAATATATATTATATATCTTCTATAAATATACTTTTCATAAACTTTATAACTATAAATACTATAAAGATATTGATAGTATATAAGATAAACTTATTACTATTAAGATATATAATATTAATAATAATCTCTATATCAAACTTATAGCTATTCTTAAGATTAAATTTAAACTGATATAATATTTTGCTATTTATTTAGTATTAGTAGCAGTTATTTATAATTACCTTAATCTTATTAGTTATTACAGCTTTACCCACTTTCTTAAATATATTATTTAACTTATAGATACTAAGGTAGCTAAATGTTTTATAAAGCTATTATATTTCTATCTCTATAAGGAAGTTAATAACCTTACTATAGAAGTTATTATATATAGAGAACTATAAATATCTATTATATCTTTCTATAGATAGTAATATTTTTTCTTACTTAATTTTATTATTAAGATTATTATAGTAAATTTGAAAGTGGTGTACATTAAGAAGGCTTAGTAGAAATAGTATAGCTATAAATATAATATTAAAGTTAATATTTCCAAAGAATATAGATACTCTTACTATACTGAAACTTATAAAGTTTTATCTATCTCTAAACCTAATATTTATCTTTAAAATTATCTTTTCTAGAGAGATATTAGGGAAAATTCTCTGGAAGGCTTTAAGTTATTATATACCTCCAGTAGAGAATCTATCTACTTTAGTATCTGGAAGAATACTATTAAAAATAACTTTACAATACTATAAGGTTAGAAAGATTTTTAATTTATTAGTAGTTATTAAGTAATAAAAAGTATAATTCTGAAGAATCTCCATAAGGTTTATAAAGTTAATAGCCTCCTTCTTACCATTAGCTATAGTAAAGTAAATAGCTGTAAAAGTATCCTCTAATATCTTATTTATATTATTATATATTCTCTCTTCTGCCTCCTCCGTGAGGAATATATTATTAAAATATATAGCAATTTTCTCTACTAATATAATATTAATAATAAACGTCTTTCTAAACTATAGGATAGCTATTTAATATTCCCCTGGGATATATTTTATTAACTAGTATTTATTTACTGGTTTTAAATATACCCAGTATTTACTTTATATATTTCCTTTCTATATTCTCTTGCGGAATTATCCTAAGGTGGTATTATTATCTTATATATATTGTAAATAAGCTATTTAAGAATGGTTAAACTATTAGTTCTACTTTTAGCTATTATATATATAATCTGTAAGAAATTAATTATAGTTTATAATATTAATACTTTTTTATTTTGATTATTATTTTTAGCTTTTAAGTATTTCTATTATCTACTTATATTGCCTGTCGACAGTTAGCTTAACTTTATTAATAATATTATAAAGTATATTAGGTATATTATATACCTGATATATAATTATATATATATCCTTCTATTAATCTTCTTCTAAAAATCTTATAGATTTAGATAAATATATTAAAGAACGTTAATCTATATTACTATTATTCGAAATATCTTAACTATATTAATATACCTATAGTTTTTAGTAAAAGTCTTAAGATTAATATTCTTCCACGTCCTGCAGTAGTTAAAGTAAATTATAGATATCTTAAACTTATCTTTAACTATTTTGGCTATTTAGGTAATTAAAATATTATTCTAAACTAGCAAAACTAATATCTTATAGTATAAATATACTTATTCTGCCAGTATATTATTAAATACTCCTTCTGCTATATTTCAGATAATATTATAGCTAATATATTTAGCAATAAATATCTATATTTTATCTTTAAATATATTATACTTCTCTCCAGTACACCTATTATTTATTCTATATACTTTACTAAATAATAATTTAACCTTCTTATAAGGTTACTTAAAAAAATATAGTATTTTGGCATTAATTAATACTCCCCTCTAAAATATCTATAAAGCCTTGGGGATTTAATTAATTCTGCATATTTTTCCTTCTTTTTAAAATTATTTATTATTCTCTTAAGTTTTAGTAAGTTATTATCTATATAAGTATTTAGGTTTATCAATTATAAGTTTAATATTAATATTATTCTTATTTTTAATATTATTAATATTAATTATAGAGTAGTTATCTTTATTGATATATTTCTGGATATTAAAATTTATTAATTAATAGGAATAAATTCCTATACCCTTAGGAGATTATTAATAAAGTTGGAATTCTTTATAATTTCTTATCTGAAGGCTAAATATCCTTATTAGCTAACCTTAATATTTTCCATTATCTATCTTATTAGTATCTTTCCTTTAAGAATCTATATTAGCTTCTCTCTAATTATACTTTTATTTATAGAGAAATATATATCTCTTTCTATAAGATAGTTCTTAAAAACCTATATTAATACTCTCTCTATATTATTAAAATAATCTAAAGTTTATTCCTTAAAGTTAAGATAGAAAGCTTTTTAAATCTTATTAAAGTAAACACTTTATATCTTCTATAAATAAATATAGTAGTAAATAAAGATATTATTAAGAATACTATTATTAATATTTATCTAAAGTTTAATATTCTTACCTTATTATTAAGGTATGATCTTTTAGTATATTTCCACTAATACTTTTGCTTCTATATATTAGAGTACCTTCTTATACTAATTAATCTTAATTACAGAAGTATTATTATACGTTATATCCTTATAAAGATTATTAATAAAATCTGGGGAGGAAGATATATTTCAGATATTAGGCTAAAGAAATATCTATAGTAAGTATAACTTTACTATATCTTAATTACGGACGTTTTTCTAAAAGCTGCAGCTTTAGATATATATATATATATATATACATTAGATAAAATATAACTATTAAGTAAGTATCGTCTTTCAGTAAAAACCTTATAAATATTTTCTTATTTCAAACATTTATTAACTTATTAGATATTATTTGTTACTGGCAATATTAACAATAAATTAGTATACTTTAGTAGCAACCTAATAGAAACTTACTTAGGAGGCAAGGTTAGGCTGTTATTAAATAGTAATATTATTAAGATTATTATTAACTCAGCTTAACCTTTTATGATATAAATATACTACCTACAGTAGATAGAAATAATAGGCAATAATATAAGTATATTATTAGTTATACTAACTTACGTTATATAGTATACTATCTCTTAGCCTTTTCTTACTATAAAGAAAGGCTTCAAGAATAAGCTATAATAGTTAGCTAGTTAGATATATTACTTTACTTTTAAATTAAATAATTCTTCTCTTATATTATTCCTTATTATTTCCTCCTCTTCTTATTTCTCTAATTCTGCTATGAATATAAATATTTTATCTTTTTATTTTTCTTTAGATTATAATTTATTGAGAAAACTCTCCTAATAAAGGTTTTTTAAGTAAATAGTAATACTATTAATATTTATATTTCTTCTCTTTATACTAATTATAATATTTATTAATTTAACCTATAGCTTCCTTATCTTTACTACCATTTTATTAAATACTTATTAGATACCTATAGGTAGAAATAAGAAATAATAGTTTCTTAACATCTTCTATCTTAATATTAGTTATAATATCTTAATAATTTACTATTCCTAGGAGATTCCAATTAGAATACTTCCTTACTCTAGTTATATTTAGAATATATAGGGGAAAGATTACAGGCTTACACTATTATCTAATTTCAAATCCGAAATATTTATATATTAGTTTATATTATAAATTATACTTTTATAATTATTTCTGGAGTTTCCTTACTATATAAAATAAATACCTCTTTCTTTATTATTACTTCTTTATTAATTAAATTCTAACTGCCAGGTAAGCTATATTATAGATATATATATATTAAATAAGATATTTTACTTCTTCTATATAATATCAGAAAGGAAGGGTTTAATATATTATTTTTGGTTACTAATATATTATATTCGCTATTATTAAAGTATTTTCTTATTTCTCGTTAGTTAAATATATATAAGATATTAGACTGTTGCCGGGTATATTATATAGTTAGAACTATATGTAGGGTGAAGAGCTTAGATACTACTACTGGTATAGAGCAAAAGTAACTAAGTAAATACTTATAATTAATTAATTATTGATAACTAGTTTATAACTAATACTTCTATTTTATAATATTTAAAACTATATTATAGCGTATTTATATATATATGCCGCACGCCGTTAGAATTAATCTGTAGGATAATTTCTCTCATCTAATTAGTTAAATCAAGTGGGGCAACTGCTAAGTAACCCACCGCCATAGCTTTTGCCATATTAATACCCAGTTAACCTAATAAATACTAATACTATTAAAAGTATAATAACGAATATAAAACTACCACTTTCCTTCCAGCTTCTAAGCTAAAAAAAAAAATATTCCCACAGCTAAGATACTACCTTATATTTAATACTTATTTATTAAGTTTATGATTTAACAATATATCGTAGAGAAATATTTTATTAATATATTATAAAGTAACTTCCAGAATACGTCCCGCTTAATTCTATCTGAGCTTTTCTTAAGTTATATATAGTAATTAAAAGTTCTCTGGTAGAATAGAAAGTTAAAGGCTTTTTTCTTATTAAATAGATCCGCAAAACAATATAGATGTTTAGTAAAATAGATACTACTTACTTTAAAGTTACTAGTAATATAGCAGTAAGAATTATATTAATTTATATTAAGCGAATATCTACTTACTTATAACCTTTCTCTCTAATATTAAATAATATAATAGCTAATAACTTAATAGAATTAGTAAACTTCTTTATATATATATATATTTCGGAATATTACTAATAGCTGGTATTATAAGGTTACTAACTATATCTATTTTTATCTTATTTCTTGCAGACTTAAAAACTATCTCTCAACATTATAACTACAACTTTCCAAATATAGCTAGGTATATTATATCCAGAATAATATAAAATAAAATCTTAAATATCTATTCATTAAGGTTAATATAAACTTTAGCTATTCTAGTAATAGCTATAATCTAACTAGTATATAGAATAACTTCTAGCTAGAAAGACTATGAAAGTTTAAAAATAGTAAGATCTTATTACTTTATAAACTTCTTACTAATTACTTTATAAGAGTTATAGTTGCTATTAATTTAAATAGAAATAAAAAACTTATTATTTATTAATATAGAAACCAGAAGAAATAGTTTATCTATCTAGCTTTATATCTCTCTAATTTTACTTATTACTATAATAATATTACTAGTAAGTATATTACTTTACCCCCAAGGAAGTTTCTTCTGGAAGATTATTTTTCTTCCTTATTATCCGGAATTATCTTACTTAGCTTTAAGATCTAAATATAAGTATTTAAAGTTATAGGTAGATAAGTAGAATATAATTTATATTTAGTAATAAAGTAATTCTTAATATTATAGTAAATATAAGTATTAGCTTGCATGTAGGTTTATAAAACTATTAAATATATTTACTAAATTCTATATATATCTATTATAGTAGCTAATAAAGATTCAACTAATATAGAACTTTAACTATCTAATTCCTCTTAGTAAAAATAGCTAGTATTATAGTAATATTAAGTAAGTATTAAAATAGTATAAGCTGTATCTATATCAGTTATCTATATATTCCCATTATAATTAAGTAAGAATTCTATTTTTAGTTAGAATAGAAATTAACTATAATTCTGTAACTTCATATTAAGAGTTTTAAGATATATAGTAATTATATAGTAGTATTAATCTGCAGTATAGTAATCTATTTACCTAATATTATAACTAATAGTAACTATCTAAATATAACAAAAGAGGATTAATTATAAATAACTTAGTTATATATTCCGTATCTAAATATATCACCCTATCTAATTTATAGCTAATTTAAATTCAATAAAAAAACTCTATAGGTATCTACTTAGATTTTTACTAAAGATATTATATCTTCTTAAGAACTTGAATATTATAATAGAAACTTTTATAATATTTAGTAGAATACTAAAGAAAGATATTAATATTCTAAATATATAGAAAGCCCTAAGTTATATAGAAATTACTAACTTATATCTAAAACGTTAGTAAGAAATTAACTTATAGAAACTACTAAAGATTTTCTAATTATGCAATAAGAATTTAGTTAACCTTAAGCTTATACTATATAATTATCTTCCATACTATAAAGTAAAGAATATTACTATTAAAGAGAATATTAATTAAAAAAGACTTTCTCTCTATAAAGAGGATTCATATAAGCTGCAAAATTACTATATAGTTCTATTATAGTTATATAAATATCTCTTAGAGAATTTAGTTCTTATTTATAATTAGATTTATCTACTATCAGTTTAATAAAATTCCTATTAAGGGTTCCGTAATATTAGTATCTATAGTGAGGTGATAAAAGTAACGGTTTATAGCTAAAAACCACGATTCTTAGACCAAAAACTACCAAAACCTTGAAGTTTTAAATGCAACTTGAAACAAAACTTATAGACTATAAATCATAAAACTTTACATAGATACTCTTTATATCAGTTAGTTTGATATAGATAAGTATGAGACTTTTTTAATAAATGTATAGCAAGTTACTTAAGCTTTTCAAAATCACGTTTTTGAGATTTCTGCTTCAGGGTATATTATAGAGCATTTAGTACATAGAATCAAGATTTGAAGTCTTTAAGTTAACTTTACCAATTTCTAGCATTATTATCCATAGTTATGTTAGCTGTAACTTATATTTATATAATAAAGTCTACTTATAGATATATAAAAATGGTTCTGAAGTTTTTGGTATTATATCCCTAAAGATATATCTATTTCAAAAGACTGAGATTAGTGGACTTTTGGTGAGAATTTCATCGTTGACCGTTACTTTTACCTCCCCACTATATTATTATCTTTATTATCTTTATTATCTTCTATATTATCTATTTAATCTACTATTTGCTACTAAGTTAAATCTAGGTAGGAAGTTTATCAATATTAGACGCTGGCTATAAAAGATAACCTAATAGTATCTAGATAGTATTATAATAAACTTAAAGACTTTATATCTATAGTGAAAACTCTTCACTAGACTATAGGGGTGGCAGCACTATAAAGTCTGCATAGTAATAATCCTACCTAAGCCCTAAGGCTTAGGTTTATGATACTAATAACTTCTTTTATATTAACCTTATACTTTTTTCTTATAATCTTATATCTTTATATTATTTATATATAATTTAAATATCTTAAGAGATTTAATTACTATTAACTAAAGCTATTTTATTCAAATACATATTGTAATCTTAATATCTATAACTTTAATGTTCTTACAAACTATATTCTACTTACTTCTGGAATACAAATTTCAATACCTTATATAAAGGTTTGCCACTCTTAATATAAAGGTTCTCTATTATTCATATAAACTAACTTATAACTTTTATATAAACAGAATGTAGCTTAATTTACGTTTCTTAGTAAGTAATCTTGATATTGTATGCAGCTGATATATAAATAATATTAGTAAAAGAATAAATACTTTAAGTATAGCTATATAATATTTAAAACTCTTGTTTTTATAATATTATAATAGTTTAGGTATCTAGTAATTAATATAATATATTTATGTTAGAATACTACCTGATTAACAATTAGTCTCTAAATTCAATAGTTTAATATAACAGATTATAGAATAAGTAGATAATTATGTTGTAAATATCTAGAGTTTATCTATCAATATTAGTATTTATAATATTATTTAATTATTTAGAATATTAATATTTCTAATTATAAGAGTTATAATAACATATTTCGTATCTATTATTATATTTCCCCAGTTACAGATAGCTATATATATTAAAAGAAAACTCTGGTTTTATTATAAAGATTATACTAAGAATAGTTTAAATATAGATACGTAATAAGTTATAAAGTCTTTAGCTAATATAAACGTTTCAATTTATTCTATCTTTAGGAGCTTTATAAAAATTCTTAATTCTAGAATCTCAATAGTTACTTTTAGCTTTATATATAAAACTATAATCTTACTAAGAGTTTCATTAAATAGATTAGTATTATAAAGTCTTCCTCTACTATAAGGTTAAATATTATAACTGGAAGTATAATTATTTATAATAATAGGTAATTCTATTACTATTTAAGTTAATTATAAGTTAGTATTAGTATAAATACTGTTGCGGGGTATATTATATATTTAGAACTATATATAGAGTAAAGAACTTAGATACCACTATAAATATAAAGTAAAAATAATAGAATAACCTAACTTACTTACTAATTAATATTATATAAATAAACATAAAGCTATATACTTATAACTTATAACTATCAAGATAAAAGAAGCTGATAGCTTACTCTCTATTGTAATTATTAGTGGATATAATACCTCTTAAAGTATAACTTCAGTCTTTTTATCCCCACTGACTACTACAGCTAGCTATATGTTAATCTAAAGCTAAACCTCTTATAGTTATAGTGGCTAGTATATCCGCCCTACCTTAATCTGTTTTATAATAAATAACTAATGATTTCTTCTGTATTATTCTTATATCTTTATATCTTTATATTATATATAATTTATATATATTAAGAAATTTAACTACTACCAACTATAGCTATTTTATTTCAATACTTATTATAATCTTAATATCTATAACCTTAATATCCTTATTATATTCTACTTACTTCTAAGATAATAATTTATACCTCTAATATAAAAATGTTTCGCTACTAATAAAAACGTTCTCCATTATAAATATAACTTAACTTCTAATCTCTATATAAATATAATAGAGTTTAGCTTACTTTTATTAGTAAATAGTTTTAATATATTATCTATATATAACTAATATATAAATAATATTAATATAGATATAAATATCCTTAATATAGCTATATAATATTTAAAACTCTAGTAATGATACTATTATAATATTCTAAGATACTTGATAATTGATATAGTATATTAATATTGGGATACTATTCAATTAATAACTAATGTTTAAAATTACTAGCTTAATATAGTAGATTATCGAATAACTAGATAGTTTTCCTCTAAATATTTAGAGTCTACTTACTAATATTAATATTTATAATATTACTTAAGTTTCTTTTAACAAATATTAATATCTTCAGTTATAAACGTTGTAATAGAATATTTAGTATTTACTATTATATCCCCTAGTTATAAGTAGCTATATAGATTTGAGAAACTTTCTGATTCTATTATGAAGATATGAATATAAAAAAGTAATAAATTATAGAATATTTAGCTTTTAGCTTTTTATTGTATTCTCTTTTTAAGAGGTTTATAAGGATTCTTTATTTTATACCTTTGGTAATTATTTTAGCTATATATATATTAAGCTCTAGCCTTACTAAGGTTCGTACTAGTTATTTCTATAAGGTCTTCTTCCACTATATGGTTAAATATTATACTCAGAGGTATAATTATCTATAATAATATATAATTATATTACTATTTAAACTAGGTATAAGCTAGTACTAGTATAAATACTATTACTAAGTATATTATATAGTTAGAATTATATATCGAATTAAGAGCTTAGATACTACTATAAGTATAAAGTAAAAGTAACTAAATAATTATTAAGATATAATATTACCAAGTAATATTACTTTAACTATTATAGAAGTTATGAAATATATTCTAGAAGCTTTCTCTCAAAATAAAACTAACTATAAAGTATTTAATACTACTTTAAAAGTTACTAGTAGTTACTTGAATTCTTAAAGTAATAAGAGGAATTTGAATAACTTAAATAGATCTTTATATTATCTTAAATACAATCAAAATTACTTACCTTTACTCTATTATTATATATACTTCTTATTTGTGTATAAGAATCAGATATTGAATACAATAATAGGAACGAAGATTCAATAGTAAATAACTTAACATCTACATTTGTTGAAAGAAAGTTTACGATATTAGATAATAGTTACTATATAGTTAGCTTTCTAATTAAGATAAATCTGATATTATATATTAAGTTTATTTTATAGAGAGATCTTAGTAGTACTCCCTCTAAGAACTATTTATCCTTAACTTAAATATCTTAATTTGTATCTTTAGAGATAGTAAGTATTTTATTATCTTTTGAGAAACTTCTATTAGAGATTATATTTAATATAGTGCTAGATTTATATTTATTATGAGCTATAGAGATATGTAGATCTATGTTATAAGATCTAGAAATAAAAAAGCTAAATTATATTTCTCAAATATTATTTTCTATATCACTCTAATTTCAACTCTTTTCTTTCTTCGTAATCATATTAATTATATTAATAATAGAATAGTAAGCTCAATTACCTCTCTTAATGATAACGAGATACTTATTCTAAAGTTTTAGTTCAAAGTTTTTAATATAGCTAATAAATCCTTAGGTACTATATAGTTTATAAGGAATCTCGAATCTTAATAGTAGTGTTAATATAATATACACTTTTCATTGAATAATATAATTGAAAGAAATATATTTTAGAGATGATCTAAGAACTTCTAACAAATAATGAATAGCTCTAATAGTGATAGTTAGAGTATTCTAAAGGAAGGCTTCTTCATTATCTTATTTTAACTATATATAAGAAATATATTATTAATAGTTACTTGGGTATATTAGATATTAGTTTATTTAGAGAATATATAGAACTTATTATATTATTCAAGTAAAATAAATTATTTACTATATAGAATATAAAAGTACTTTATATATTTCCTCTAGAAAGTATATCATATTTAATACTTACGAATATTACAAACGATATAGTAATTATACTTCTTGTTTAATATTTATATATAAAGCTATTTGTTATTCTAAAGATTTGTATTTTATTAACTATATTTGTATTATTATAATTATTATTACAGGCTACGCCCGAATATTCAGCTAGGGTTATACCTAGGTACCTGAAGCTAACCCCCTCGCCTGGTGGGGCCCCGGTAGGCTCTATATAGTAGTATATATATATAGATTGTTCCACATACTTATAAAAGCTTCTGTTTTTACTTTTTAATTCTAAATAAATAGTACTTTATATTACCTTCCGGTTAAATAGTTTTAAATTCAGTTTTTTATATATTTAGAATATAGCTTTCTTTACTATATAGATAATATTAGGTAAAATATAGCTTCCTGACAGTTAAATATGTAATTTATTTGAGTAAAGCTTCTAGAATAATCTATTATATAATAGGTAACTAATTAGCTAATATAAAACAAATAAGAAATACTAAAGTTACCCAGAATATTTCTATAGGTAGTAACCTTATAAGTAAACTATTTTAGTAATAGTTATAATATACCTTAAGCTTCTTCTATTAGAGAATTAATAAGCTTATATATAAATTAGTAAGATAAGATACTATGATAGGTACTAATTTTTAGGTAGCTATTATAATAGACATTTCCAATTCATATTAGGATATTTTAGTAACCTTCAGAATAATATCTATTAGAATACTAATCTTTAAACTTAATAATATTACTATATTTTATTAGTAGCTAACTACAAAAGGAAGTTTCTTTTTCTATTTCTAAAGTCTTTAGATAAATAAAAGAAATTTAGTGTTACAGACTTAAGCTTTAGGATTTATATAGAATATAGCTATATAGGCTTTATAAAGCTGCAACCCCTATAGTTTAGTCAAGAGTTTTCACTATAAATATAAACTCTTTAAGTTTATTATAATATTATTTAGATACTATTAGGTTACTTTTTATAGCTAGCCTCTAATATTAATAAACTTTCTACCTAAATCTAACCTAGCAGTAAGTAATAAACTAAATAGATAATATAGAAGATAATAAAGATAATACTAAATATTAATATTATAGAATTCTTAATAGAGGTTCTAATAGACTAATAGCAGATAAATCTAATTATAGATAAAAACTAAGCTTTCTGAGAGGCTTTTACATAATTTTAATATTATTATAAAATAGTTCTATAGATTATATAAACTTTCTTTATAAAGAAGAAGCTTCTTCTATTTAATATTTCCTTTAATAGTAATATTCTTTACTTTCCAGTATGGAAGATAATTATATAGTATAAGCTTAAGGTTAACCAGACTTTTATTAGAGAATTAGAGGATTTTTAGTAATTTCTCTATATTAACTTTTTACTAAAGGTTTAGGTTTCAGTTAGTAACTTCTATATAGTCTAGAAGCTTTTATATAACTGGAATATTAATATCTTCCTTTAGTATTTTACTAAATATTATAGATATTCCCACTATAGTGTTTAAACTTTTAAAAAGATATAATATCTTCAGTAAAAGTTTAAGTAAATATTTATAAAGTTTTGTATTAAATTTAAATTAGCTATAGGTTAGGTAGGAAGGTATACCTAGGTAGAGAACATTTAACTAAATTACTTATGGCTAACTTTTTCCCACTAAATTTAAAAAGCTACTATTAGTTACAATATTAGCTAAATAGATTACTATACTATAGTTTAACGCTATTATATAATTACTAAGAATCTTAAGATTCTTAATATAAAGTTATAAGGCTATACCTAACTTTAATTCTAACTATAGATAGAATTCTTAATTTACTAAGATAGGAATATATAAATAGCTAGCGTGAATATAACTTATATTACTTTAATGCTAATATAATATTACTATAATATTAGTTATTCTTACTAAGGGGGATTAGGTAACCAAAACTTTATATTAGTTAAGTGTTTATTAGCTATTATAATAGATATATATAAAACCTAGTAGGTAAACTTAGTAATTCTGCAGGCTTATATATAGGCTGGTATCTATATTTACTATAATATTAAAAACTATTCTATTAGTAAATATAAATTATATTCTGCCTGCCCTTCTATAACCTTAAATATTAGTATCTAGAACTTATAGCTAAATAAGGAAATTATAGATAATAAGGAAAAAAAGTAACTTCCCAGAAGACATTTCCTGGAAGGTAAAGTAATATAACTACTAGTAATATTAGTAAAGTAGTAAATAAAACTAGAAAGATATAAAGATAGATAGATAAACTATTCTTTCTGGTTTTTATATTAATAAATAATAATTTTTTTATTTCTATTTAAATTAATAGTAATTGCAACTATTTTAAAGTAATTAGTAAAAGGTTTATAAAGTAGTAAAACCTTATTATTGTTAAACTTCTATAGCCTTACTAGCTAGAAATTATTCTGGATACTGGTAGGATTATACCTATTACTAAAATAGCTAGAATTTATATTAATCTAGATAGATAGATATCTGAAACTTTATTTTATATTATCTTAGATATAGTATAGCTAGCTATTTTTGGAAGGTTATAGTTATAATACTAAGGGATTATTTTGAATTTTATAAGAAATAAGATAAAAATAAATATAGTTAGTAACTTTATAATATTACCTATTAGTAATATATATATAAAGGAATTTGCTAACTTTATTAAGCTATTAGTAATTATACTACTTAATATAGAAGAGGGAGGTTATAAGTAGATAGCTACTAACCTAATATAAATTAATATAACTTTTACTGCTATATTACTGGTAATTTTAAAGTAGCTAATATCTATCTTACTAAAAATTTATATCTTCTTTATAAATATATTTAATAAGGAAAAAGCCTCTAGCTTTCTACCCCACTGGGGGATTCTTAATTACTATATATAATTTAAGAAGAATCTGAATGAAATTAAGTTGGATTTATCTTGGAAATTACTTTATAATATACTATAAAAATATCTCCTTAAGATTTAGTATTAGATTACTAACTTCATTTATAAAGATTAGATATAGGTTAACTTTCCAGCTGTAGGGATATCTATTTTTCTAATTAAGAAGCTAGAAGGAAAATAGCAGTTTTATATTAGCTATTATGCTTTTAATACTATTAGTATTTATAATTACTACCTCTTACTATTAATTAAGAAGATACTTTACTTATTATCTAAGGTAAAATAGTTTATAAAGATTGATATTTAGGTAGCTTTCTATAAGATTTATATTATAGAGGGAAATAAATATAAGATAGCCTTTTGTATATATTTTGACTTATTTAAGTAGCTAATTATATCTTTTATATTGATTAGTATATTTACTATATTTTAGTAATATATTAATAGAATACTTTAGAATATTCTTAATATTTTCGTTATAGTATATCTTAATAATATTCTTATTTATAGCTATAGGTTATAGGCTAATTATAAGGCTACAATTATTAAAATTCTGGAGTAGCTAAAGAAAGTTAGCTTATATTTAGATTTGGAGAAATATAAGTTCTTAGTATAGAAAACTAAATATCTTAGTTTTATCTTTAAGGTGGGAAGGGGGATATAATATAACTGTCGGTTACGCTATGCTGTAGGGTATGCGGTAACCGTACGCGCTGCTACGTACGTGGCGGCATGCCCTCTATAGCCTACTGGCCACGGGTGCCTGGCACCCGGCGTCAGCTGTAGCCTAGCGGCGTGGCAATTAGTAAGTAATTGCTATGCTGTAGATCTAGAGCCTTACGTGGCGCCGCACGCTACGTAACGTAGTAACAACAACAACAAATACCAGAATACCAGCTTACATCCGTACGATGAGATTATATACAGCATGCAATTACCCTGACGATTAAACTAATACTAATTAGTAGTTAACCTAACTGTTATACTACTATACTGCAGATCAGTAAGATTTATTATGCCAGAAGAAGTAATTACGAAACCTTATACCTAAAGTCTATATAAGGTAAAAGATCGTGAGATTATTACTTAGATACCTTAGACCCTCCTCAACCTAGGATCTCGCTAGGAGCCTCTGAATATATATTAACCCCTTAAGGAGACTATTATTAAGAAGTTTAAATTCACACCTTCACTCTAGTTAAGTTAAGATATTCCCTATAGCTATACTAAGGAGTTTAAATTTATATCCTTATTATTACTAACTAGAGTATATTTAGTAAATATAATAATCTTCCTTAAATAATATTAGACTTTTTAATACTAGAGATTTATAGTATCTCTAGCTTTAACCTCTCGAGAGACTTATATAGCCTCTTGAAAATTCTTTCCCTTTCTTTCTCTATATAGATCTAACTAAATTAATAATCCTTCCTTACTTTATATCTCTCTAGTTTTTATAATAATATCTAAATTAACCTCTTCAGGTTAGATACCTACTTAAGATACTTTTATATTAATAATAATCTTACTTATAAATATCTCTATATTAATAAAGATCTTATTTTACTTAGATTTAGAGTATTTTAGATAGATCCAGAAGATTAACTATAACTTTATTATAATAAATAGTATTAGTGAGATTAATATTTACTTAGGATATTAACTAGCTTTTTATATCTAACTGGAGCTTAATAGCTAAAAGCTTTTTTGAATATTTTAGGATAATTTTATTAAATAGCCTGAGGTAATATAGTGATTAAGTAATATTAATATAGTCTGCTACTTTAGAGACTATCTTATTATCTATAATATTAAAATTAAGCTAAATAGTAAATATCTCTATTTAGTTTTATATTAGGTTACTTAGTAAAATAGTTTTACTTTATAGACTTTTCTAGAGATTAAGGATTTTTACTATTACTTTCCCCTATTAAGAGAGAACTTCTAAAAGTTTCTAAAATAGTTAGATAATTTTATAATAGCTAAATAATATATCTTATTATCCTCCTGTGAGGTCTAACCTAAAGTTAAAAACTTAGTATAAATAATATTCCCACTATAAGTAGTTAAAAAAAGATATCTACTACTAATTTAGCTAACTTAGATACCTATAGCCTAAGGTGAGAGATCTCTATTTTAACTTTCAGTCTCACTAGCTCTCTATTCCTCTATATTAGAGCCTCTCTAATAGTAAGAGGATTACTAAGACTATAGCTAGTAGCCACCCAGATAGTATAAATAACCTCTATAAGCTAACCCCACTATCCCTTTTAATAATATATCTACTAAATATACTATAGACCTTATAAAGTTATATAATAAGACTATAAAGTATAGTAGAGGCTTCTATAATATCCTTAAGTTAAAAATTTATATATTCTGAGATTACTATTTTAAGCTTAGTATCTTATAATATACATAAGTAAGACTATTTTCAATTATACTTAAAGATAATACTCTTAAGTTTTATTTGAACTACTTAAGTAACTTAAATATTAACCTCACATTTAACTAAATAATCTAGTAGGTTAAAAACTACTTTAAGAATAATAAGAATTAATAGTTTTACCTCTCTAACTAGTAGAATATTACTTTTTAAAATGTTATTACTGAAAATTCTAATAAGAGTAAAAAGGAGGCTCTTAAGTTTCTAATCTTAAAGTTTATATATATCTAAAAAGCTTTCTCTATAAAGATCTAAATAGATAATACCTTCTGCCTCCAGCTTATAAGTATATACTATAGTATACTAGAGTGTTAGTTAGCTTTCTTTAGCTTTATAGTAACCTCCTAGAGTCTCTATAACTAGTTAAAATCTACTGTAAGTAATATCTTATTAATCTAAAAGATATAATATATATAAGATAATAGAGATAACTACTAGAAGGTAACTAGAGACTAATTTTAGACTAACTGTATATATAACTTACCTTAAGGTAACTTTTAAGATTATAGCTATACTTCTGTATATATATAGTTTTACACTTTAGGTAGCTATTATTTACCTCTAATATTTATATATAACTATATTAATCAAAAATGCTATATATATAGTAAACCTGGTTATTAGTCTATAAGGTATACTCTTAAGGAGAGGTATATTTTATTTAATAGGTATAAGTTAACTACTAACCCTAAGGTATACTTTATAGTAATATACTAAGTTTTCCTTATAAACTATAAAGATATTAATAATCTTAATAATAATAGCCTTAAGGCTGCACTAGAGGTTAATACTAATAAAGATATTATTATATAATACTAAATAGATATTAACTTTAAGGAGGGCTACTCTGTAGGATCTATCTTAGAGACGTTTTTTATATTATTTTATAGTGAAAAGCCTATTACTTTAGATAGAGGTAAGATCATAAGAATCCTCTAAGATTAGGTAATAGTTTATACTTTTACTAAAAGTGTTACTACTAGTAGTAAACTTACAGATAATATTACTGCTTCTAATATTTCTATATATACTTTTATACTTAAGGGCTGCTACTTAAATATTATATTTTAAGGTATTTTACCTAACTTAGATACTACTAACTTCTTAACTGTAAGATACTTCTAGTTTACTATATTAAAATAGTTAGTTATTCCCTCTATTATCTTTATACCTCTATAAGGTAAATTAGTTATAATATACTTTAGAGGAACTGCTCCTATTATAATATTTAGAATAGTTAATATATCTATACTACTTAGTATTATTATATTTTATATAATTCTATATAATATACCTTTCCTACTTTACCTTATAGATATAGATTACCTTAGTATTATATTTAATAATATTTATAATAAGTTTCATTAGGGTAAAAAGATTATACTTATTATTTAAAAATAGGGGTATTTATAGATACTTTTTAATAAAGAGAGAATAAATATCTCTATATATCTTATATAGATAGAGATATAGAGATTTTACTACTACTTTAGATACCTAGCTATAGTGTGTCTCTATAATATTCTCACTAAAGTAGGATATTTAGTTAAATAGTATATTCTTAAGGTTCTTGAGAGATACTACTACTACTATTAAATATATAGTATAGTTTCCTTATAATTTTGTTTTGCTATTTAGAGTGATATTAACTTTAACTTTAAGATTATTATTAATATTATCTATATTAATAACTATAATATACTTTATATTATTGATACTACTATAGTGTTTAATACTATTTAATTTCTACCTAACCTATTAGTGAAAATAATATAGGAAGCTTTTAAACTATATTAGATTAATATATATTAAAACTCTCCTAACTATATTACTATTAATATAGATATAATCTTCTAATCTGAAGATTTTAGATTAGAGGTGAAGATTATAAGATTAATAGTTTATATTATACTTATTGAGGTATATAATAGTATTAGTAAAGTTAAGTATTACTATATATTTCTCTACTATATATATAAGATTTACTATATAAAGCTTCCTACTGCTACTTAAGAGGTATCCCTTCAAGTAGTATATAAAGTAATTAATAATATTATTAGCCTAAATAGCTTTATACTTAGCCTACTTGTATTTAGAGTGTATTTATGCTTTATAGAAGATTTAGCTTCCTCTCTAGATATTATTACCTAAGCTTAAGCTGTATGTAAGGCTATAGAAGAAGTCTGCTGTAAGTATACTAAATATACTATTAATACTATTTTAGTAATATGTAATAGCCTTAATACTTCTTACGTAATAATCCTTCCGCTCTAGACTTTCGTGTGTATATAGTGAGAGAAAAAAGGCTGGTAAGGGCTATATTCTCTCGTTACTACCTGCGGTGAGATTTACGTTCTTGAGCTTCCTTATAGTCCTCGAGAGTTTCAATTAATAGCTATAAAATAGTATTTTAAAGGCGATAAACAAGAGATTAATAATGGTGTAGTTGGAGCTATAGTTTTATAAGAGCTAGTATTTATAGCTTTATATGCTAACCCTCAGCTGGGCTAAGGATCTCTAAGTAACCTAACAGTAAACAGAGGCTTACGATCCCGTGTGGCTGCTCCGATTTCGTCCGCAACCGCACTCGAGGCACTCAAGAAGGTGTATGTCGAATAACGTGCGTGCGGTGCGTATCTTGCCTCTATATGTTAACTGGAGGCTCTATTCGACCTCTCGCGCGCGGCGTAAGAGTAATAACCCTTGAGTGATAACGCTACTGCGTTTAATAAATAGCTTAAGTGGCAAATAGAGTATCTCAACTGAGGTTTCAACTTTATGCCACTTAACCTCTCTAAGGTATGCTTTTATACTTTTGTTAATAGCTTTTTTGCTAATAATACTAACCTCTCATCTTAACTGAAATTCATAATAATCCTAAGCTAAGAGACTGTAACTAGCAATAGCTAGTTTAACCTTTATAGTAACCTTATATACTACTTATCTACTAAAAGTAAGAGAGTTACTAAGAGTATACTTACTTTAGAGATCTATATTATAGTAGCTAGTATAGACTTTACCTATATTATAACTATATTACTTAAGAAGATCCTTAACTACTGAAAGCTTCTTTAGATTCTAACTATTATATATACTAACTTATAATTACTTTATAAGTATCTTATAAAACTTAGCATCACTAAAGAGAAGTATCTAATAATTAATATTATAGTATTAAGATAGTTATATAAGTGCTATAAGCTCTATAAGGTGTAGTGGATTAATAGAGATAATAATATTACTAATACCTTCATGAAGGACACTCTAAACTATACCCTCGAGAGATTTATTAATTTAAACTATATAACCGTTTAAATAGAGGGATAAGTAACTTAAGTGGAGTAGATAAATAGATATTCAGACGTTATTCAGATAAAGGGTATAGATTATAAAAGATACTGTTTTTATATAAATAGATAGGCACTAGGGTATATAATAAAAAGAAAAGTTACCAGTATTAGTTACGCTATACTGTAGGGTATATAGTAACTATACGTACTACTATATACGTAGCAGCATACCCTCTATAGCCTACTAGCCACAGGTGCCTGGCACCCAGCGCCAGCTGTAGCCTAGCGGCGTGGCAATTAGTAAGTAATTGCTATGCTGTAGATCTAGAGCCTTACGTGGCGCCGCACGCCACGTAATATAGTAACAATAATAACGAATACCAGAATACCAGCTTGCACCCGTACGACGAGATCACGTACGGCGTGCGATTACCCTGACGATTAAACCAACAATAACCTTAAGAAAATTAAGATTACCTGGAAGTAGAAGGTTTCTAAGAATATTTAGAGTATCTAAAGCTTCCTTAGGTTTATAAACTTCTACTATAATCTGGTAGATTATTTCTCTAACTTAGTAAAGCCTCTTATATAGCTAATATAGAAGAAAGTTTTATTCCAGTGGAATAAAAACTACCAGAAGATATTTAATACCCTTAAGATTATATTTATATTAAAGTTAGTTATAACCTAATAGAATTTAGAGAAACTTATAATAATAGAGCGAAATTATTTCAGGGTAATATTAGGAGGTTACTTATTACAGAGGAATAAAGAAAATATTCTATAAATAGTAGCCTACTATTTAGCCTAATTAACTTCAGTTTAGTGAAACTATATTATTTATAATAAGAAGCTATTAGTAATTATATTATATTTAAAAATATAGTTAGTAAAGCTATAAAGTATAGTAGAACGTTTTATTATTCTTTCTAACTATAAGGCTTTAGAATATTTCATAAGTTTAAAGTCTATTTTAAAATAATAAGCTAGGTAAACTAAGATTCTATTAAAGTTTAGTTTTATTTGAAAATATTATTTAGGCTGCCTTATAGGATATTTAAATATTTTATTAAGGTAAGAATAAGATAATATAACTAAGTTATATTCTTTAATATAGGTTCTCTACCCCCTATAAGTTAATATAGTAGCTGCAGTTAAATTACTTTCTGTAATTTTAATTCAATAGATAGAAATAAATAGGAATAGGCAAGAATTTACTCTAGTAGTTAATAATTGCTGGTAAAATACTGCTGAACTACCAAATAGATATATAATATTCCAGGATACTATATTACTAATATTCTGAAACGAAGGGGTTTTAGTAATATTAATATTTAAAATCTGCCGAAATACAGTCTAATAGGCAGTATAGATATTTTCCCCAAAAGTAAATATAAGAATATAGGTAGCTAACTATTTAGTAAGGTTAGATAGTATATTATTATATTAAGGTAGAATTTAAATTTCTAAATATAAGTTACTAACTATAGTAATTCTTTAAATAGTTTATAACTTTCCTTTTTTAGGTTACTTTAGTATTAACTTAATATATATAACACCTTTATAGAACTAATATTAAAATAGCATATTAAGGAATATCAAGTAATTTATTAAGGTATATAACATTTATTAATACTTTTATAAGAATTAGAAATACTACCAGAAACTTTTATAGCTTCTTCTAATTCCTAATAAATTCTAATTTCAAATTTGAATTAATTCTATAATAAAGTTACCCTCCACTATAGAGGATAATTCCAGATTTTTGATAATTATTATTAATTAGCTTTCTAAATATATTTAGTTAGAAACTATAATATCTATAGTAATTAAAGCTTATATAAAGTATTTCTGGAATATATAGTGGCGATTCTATGGTTTCTCTCTTCATTAATTATTACTAATTGAGAATTTAACTAAATTAACGCCTTTTATTTAATATTATGCTAGTTTATAAAAGTTAAATAACTTTTTTTAATATTATTTTACCTCCAGATAGATAGCGGAATAAAGTAGGTAATATCTAAGATCTAAGTATTTCTATAGATATATATTACCTTTTTGCAAATAGACTAACTATTATATATTACTATATACCAGCTGGTATCTAATAATAGGGACTTTTCTGTAATTAAAGTAAGTTTTAATAAGTTTCTAAATACTTTTAAGGTAATAAATATTCTATATATTATAATAGAGAAGTTCTCTATAAACTTAAACTTAAGGTAGATTTTAATATTTCTTACTTACCTTAAGGAGGATATAGCTTTAGCTTAAGTTATAATAGCTTATATTTAGTAATATAATAAAATGGAGGCTAATAGAATATAATAAGTAGTGGAGAGGTTTTAAGTTAGTAATAAGGTTTACCTTTCCTTATAATATATGAAAATAAACTAACTAAGTAAAAAGCTTAACTAAAAAGCTTATAAATACTATATTATTAATATATTAAGTTTACTTAATATGATATTAGATATTTCCCCCAGTATCTACTTAAAATTATATATTAACTTTATTAAATAGGCTAAAGATATTTCATTATCCTTATAATATTATATGGATACTTATTTTAATTTTAATTCTATTTTAGTAAGAAGAAATAGTAAGATTTAGAAGAAGTATAAGGTTAAGGAGATTCTTGCAGTAAAGAATACCCTAAGGTGGAGGTAAAACTGAAATATATTAGTTAAATAGAGAGGTTTTAATATGCTAATTTGGAAATCCTTAGAAACCCTTATTAACAATAAGGTAATATTATATTTTTAGTTACAGTATAGAAGTATTTGCAAAAAGAATAAACTTATATTAATTTACTAATAATAAAAGGTTATATAAACTGTAAATAGAATATAAAATAACCTCTAAATTATATAACTATAGAATTCTAAAACTACTTTTTGTTGAACTAGTATAGAGGACTAGTAAATAGGTTAAGGGAATTCAATACTCAATAAATCACTGAAGAATAGGGGATTCAGAATAATATCTGAAAACAGTACTAATATTAATAGAAATAGTGATAAAGATAGAAAGTTCTGTTTCTACTGAAGGTGGGAAGCTTCCGGGTATATCTATCAAAATAGAGTTTGTTTTCAGAACGTTAAACTTACGTATAACGGATTAAACGGAAGCCGTTGACGCACGGGCCACTATATGATCTATTTATCAAATTTTCTGATATTAAAGTTCAACTAATTTAGAGTATAATTTATATAGATTATATAAATTAAACTCTAATAATCAATTTACTAGAATAAATAGAAAACATAGGATTATGAGAGTAAAGTAGAATACTTAACCCTCATTTACCTAATAAAGAGTATTTAGAATAAAAAGAGTAATAGCAAAATACTATAACTCTAATATCCCCCCGTAAGGTATATAAGATAAATATCTTTTTTAGCTTAAACAGTAAAAAAAAAGTAAAAACTCTAAAACCTATATAGGAAAAATAGAGACAAATAAAGAGTCTGAAAAACCTAAAACTATAAAAAGTGTAAAGGAAAAACCTTTAAGAAGAGAGAAAATCTGAAAAACCTAAAACCTTATATAAGTAAAAAGGAAAAGATTATTCTTCAGAAAATAGATAATTAGTATCATTTTCTTTATAAGAGAGCAGAATATTATTCTTAAAATTATTCTGTAAAGTTCTCTCAATAATATTATTAAATTTAACTTAGCCTAAAGGCTTCGTCAAAAAATCAGCAATATTCTTATTTATATTGATATAATAGAGATTTATCTTATTATCTCTAATAAGATCTCTAATATAATAATAATAAATATTNNAATATTAATATACTTAGCTTTTTTATAGAATTCAGTATTTTCAGTAAGCTTTTTAGCTGATTAATTATCTATAAAAATAATAAGCTTATTAATAGCTCTAAATTCTAAAGACTTATTAATAAAACTATAATTATTAAGTAAGTAAATAGCTTCTTTAGTAGTATCTGCTAAAGCTATATATTCAGCTTTATAAGTAGATAAAGCTACTGTTTTTTTCTTAGTTAAACTATAGTTAATAATATTATTAAACTCTAGATAAAATATATAAGCTAAAGTAGATTTTCTATTATTAATATCTCTTACCTAATCTAAGTCTGTAAACCTAAATAAACTAAAGATATTAATATTATTATAGTTATAAATTAACTTATAATTAGGATTCTTTTTCAAGTAACTCTATATCCTATTAAGGATAATAAAATATTCTTTAGAAGAATTTAAAGAAAGTCTAGAATAAGTAGTAACAGTTAGAGTAATATTTAGCCTAGTTTTTAAGGCTAAATATAATAAAGCTCCTACTTCTTTTTGATATTCTGATATCTCTTACTTAGAAGTATTATCCTTATTCTTAAAGAATTTAAATTTGTTATCTATAGGTATATTAAAACTATAGAGATCTTTTTTATTAAATCTAGTAAGAATTTTATCAGTATATTTAAACTGAACTATTTCTATAACCCTATTCTTTCTGTCAATAACTAAGTTATTACTTAAGAAAATGTTAGATTCTCCTAGATTTTGGATTTTTATATTCTTTTTAAGATTATTATATATATACTCTAAAGTAATAGAATTATTAGCCTCTAATAGTATATTATTAATATAATATACTAAGACAGCTAAATAATTACTTTCATTAAGAGTAATATTAAGTATAAAAACTTCTTCATTATAGGAAGATATTTTAAAACTAATTTTATATAAAAGTAATTTAAGGTGTAAATACTATAATCTAGAGCTCTATTTTAACCTATATAAAACCTTATTAAGTAAATATATAAAAAGCTAATTCTTATAGTAAGTATTAAAAACTGAACTTTTAGAATCTTAATTATAAATATAGCTAGTAGGTAACTTAATATATATCTTTTTATCTACTTTTATATATATAACTATAATAGTAATATTATACTGAATTAAAATCTAGTTATAATAAATAGATATAATAAGTAAATATCTATAACTTTCAGGCCTACAGGTAGTACTAAAAGTTTCTAAATAATTAATACTATAATACTAGTCAAAACCCTAGGTAATCTATCTAACCTTAAATATAAGATTACTAGAATTCTAATTTTTAGGTTTTATTCTATAAATCTATCTACCCCCTAATATATTAATTTTATTCTTTTTAATAAAAGATAAATTAGGTAGTAGTATAATAGTCCAGACTTCTATAGACTTAACAGACCTAACTTCCTTATTTATAGCTTAAATTCAGTTCTTACTATCTTGAGAACTTATAATATTTAAAACAGTAGTTAGCTTATCTAGAGTATTAATAGATAAAATATAGGAGGCAGTATAAAAATTACTATATTTATCAATAAATAAACTATTATTATAGTTATATTAATTATAGTCAGTATAAAGAAGTAAAGATAGAAAATCTTTAACTGTAAGGAATATACTCTCTTTATATAAAAACTATATATAGTCTTTTTTAACTTCTGGATTTAAAAAAGGAATATCTATAGATATAGTAGACTTTTTAAAGTTCTTAAAATCTATAATTCTATTGGGATAAGTTATAAATAAACCACCTAAATCCTTATTAGGAGAAGAATCTAAGTTTATATTACTATTTTCTACTTTATTAGGAGGAAGTAAAAAATTAGTATCTTTAGTAGTATTATTATTATTAAAACTACTAGACTTAATAGTAATAACTAGATTCTCAGAAGAATTATTAGATCTAAGTTAGTTAGACTTAGTTTATAAAGGTTAACTAAACTTAGTAATAGTATTACTAAAAATAGATAAATTTTCTTTATATTAAGAATTAAACTAGTTTTCAAGAATATTTATATCTTTAGACTAAATAGTATTTCGAGATTCGAAATTCTAAACTAAATAAATATTATAGCTGAAAGTGACTATAGTATCTTTTTATGCCTTAGGGTTTAGCTTTTTAGAATACTTATTCTTAATCTTATAATAATAGAGACTACCTTAAACCTTTATATTAGAAATAAAAGGTTTCTTCTTATATTTTAACTTATATAGAGTTTTAAATTTTATAGAAGAATATAGTATCCTATTATAAATATAGATAGAAGTATTAATAGCTAAACTCTAAAGGAATAAAAGTAAACTAGAATTATAGAGAAAAATTCTAGCCTTATTAATAATAGTTCTTATTACTTTCTTAATTAAACTATTAGGTTTATAAGTATAAAGTAGTCTTATATTATAGATAATATTGTTATTAAGATAGATAACTTTTATTCTATTATTAGAGAATTCAGAGCTACTATTAGTATTAACTTCTTTAATTCCCTCATTATTATTATTATTATTTATTATATTAATAAACTCTTTAAAAGCTAAAGTCACTTCTTCAGAACTTTTAGTTTTTAATAACTTCCCCCAGATAAGTCTACTATACTTATTAATAAATAAGATAAAGTATTTATAGTAATTATAAGTTTCTAGAGAAATAGGTCTATATAAATCTAAACTAGTATAATTAAGATATTTAAACTTTTTAAAGTTATTAGAATCTCTATTTACTTTATTTGTAAATTTACCTTTAAGATAAACTTTATAGATAGGTAGTTTATCATTTTTACTGTATTTATAACTTATATCATTTATAGTACTAATAAGTAACTTAAGAATATTATTAGTATAACCTATTTAATTATACTAGAGTTTCAAATTATTAATATTATTATTAATAACAGTATTAAGAATTAAATCTTTACTAATAGGAAGTTGAAACTTATAAAAGTTATTAACCTTAGTTCCTATAAGTAATAACTTATTCCTCTTTATATTAAATAATATTAGTTTATTAAAAAAGATAGATAAGATTCCCATAATATTAAGTCTAGGTTAACTTAATAAATTAATATCTAACTGTCGTATACAATAGATATTTTTCAAAAGATATTCAATATTATTTAAAGTAATTGTTAAATTACCTTTCAGAGTTGAAATAATTTCTTTTATATTACCCCAGTTAATAGGTTTAATAACTTTTGTTTTATTAACTAAAA
The DNA here is from genome assembly GCA_001693025.2 of Colletotrichum lindemuthianum. NCBI lineage: Eukaryota > Fungi > Ascomycota > Sordariomycetes > Glomerellales > Glomerellaceae > Colletotrichum > Colletotrichum lindemuthianum. Next base: position 124,570 of record MASP02000164.1, on the reverse strand, counting down.
GAGAGTGATTATTTACTATATAAATAGTAGCATCAGTATTAATAAAGAAAGAAATAATATTAATCTTATTTTTAATATTAAAACTTCCAGTTTTTTGAATTTTAGAAATTAAAGAACCTAAAGTCTTATTAGTATAAGACTTCAAAAGAGGTTAGGTAAAAGTTATATTTTCAAACTCAATATCCTCTTCACTCTCTTCCTTATCTTCTTTAATAACTTCTTTAACAGTTAAATTAAGTTACATAGGATCTTCAATAGTATTATCTATTAAAAGAATATTCACTCTTTTAGAGTTATTATTATTCTTATCCTTTTTCTCCTTTTTCTTTTTCTTATTAATAGAAGCAGAAGAAGAAAAGCCCTTATTTTTCATAGCTTTTATCCAGCTAGAGGCCTTTTCAGGATAAAGATCAAAATAGTTCTCTTTAGTGTGGTTAGTTTTTTTATAGTAATTACAGAAAATACCCTTCTGTTTCTTCTAAGGTTTTTTAACCTTATTAACAGACTACTTAGTAACCTTATTCTTAAAATCCTTCTTAGTTATAAAATTAACTGAAAAAGTATATATTTTCCTTCTAAATTTATCTAATAAATTAGAGAATAAAGAATCTAACTTATAAGAATCCTTATTAAATCTAAGACTTTAAGTAATAATAGTAATAAAATCCTTATCACTTTCATCCAGACTATTTAGAATATAGATAATAACTACTTAATCTAGTAATTTAATCTTATTATAAGATAGGTCATTAATAAATTCTTTTATCTTATTAAGATACTCTTCTATAGTCTTTAAATTACTGAACGTAATATTAAAGAATTCTTTATAAGTAAGAAGCTTATTTGAAAAACTAATAGACTTATAAAGTTTTTTTAAATAATTAAGTATATTATATATATTAGTATTATTTTATATAACTCCTAAAAGGCTATTCTTATAGTATAACTATATATAGTTAAAAAGCTTTATAATATTTATTAGAATTACTTTCAGAAATAGGTTTAGTTAAATCCATAAATATATTTTTACTAGTAAGTAAAGCTTCTATTCAGATAGACTAAACACTATATTTCTGAGTTCCTTTTAATTTAGAGATAAAGTAGGACTTAGCATCTTCTATAATCTTCAAAAATAACTTAAATATATAAAGTAGTTATTTAATAAAGAATTAATCTAGATTCTAGTATAGAATTAAGATACTTATAGACTAACTCTAGTAGAATATTATTAATTAGTAAGGTTAATAGATAAATAGCCTAATAGTTAATCTGAAAGATTAATATAAAAACTATAACTAATAGAGGTCTAGAGTTTAAGTTTTATAAGAAACTAATTTTGTTAATAGTTAGTAGTTATATAACTTAGTTTATAATAGTTTTAGTAAACTAAAAAAGAATTTCTAATTTATAAAGATCTTAGTAAACCTGTAGTATTTTAGTTTATAGAAGGTTTTAGGAGATCTAGAGAGCTAGTTTATAGAAGGTTTTAGTAAACCTAAAAGTTAGTTTATAGAAAGTTTTAGTAAATCTAAATATAAAAAATCTCAGCCTCTATTATTTAACTATCTCTTTCCCTAGCTTAGCAATAAACTTACTACTCTAACTAGTATAATTATCTTATAGATTTATTTAGTATTAAACTAATTAATTAATATAAAGGTTCAGTTAGTTATTAGCTGAGGGAGAAAAAGGAATAGGCTGTAAAGTCTTATAGATATAATTAAGAAAGGTTTTTTAAAGATAGATAGATGTTACGGGCCAGCCCCGTACGGAACACGCTACGGAACACCCTACTTAAGTGCAGCCAGACA
>MASP02000164.1:0-122730 GCA_001693025.2 Colletotrichum lindemuthianum | reverse complement strand
ATATGGGTACTGAAGGCCGAGACGTTATTGGCTGCAACGCTACGCCCCCCGGTCGGGGCCAGTCCTTCACAATAGATAAAAGGTAGCTTAAGGTTAGTTAGTATAATCTTTAGTATAATCTGAATAGATATTAGTAGAGATATAGATATTAATATTAATAGAAAATAAAGATGAGTAGATAAGAGAGTAGTAAGAGTATATAAGCTAAACTTATGATCTGTTAAACTAATATAGAAGATTAGTAAATAGGTTAAGGGAATTTAACACTTAATAAATTACTAAAGAATAGGAGATTCAGAATAATATCTGAAAATAGTATTAATATTAGTAGAAATAGTAATAAAAATAGGAAGTTCTGTTTCTACTGAAAGTAGGAAGCTTCTGGGTATATCTATTAAAATAGAGTTTATTTTCAGAATATTAAACTTATATATAATAGATTAATCCATATCCGCAACCTTGACGTCCTCACTGTACCCTACTCACCCCCGAGACGAAACTTCGCGCCCCCAACACGAAAGTTTTCCGCTACTAATATGAAAGTTCTCCGCCACTAATATAAGCTAGCTTACGATCTTTATGTAAGTATAGCGGGACTCAGCCTACTCTTATTAGTAAACGATCTTAATATGTTAATTAAGTATATTAATATATAAATAATATTAGTATAAATATAGATATTTTTAATTTAGCTATATAGTATCTAAAACCTCAGTAATTACAATATTATAATACTCTAAAGTATCTAGTAACTAATATAATATATTAATATGAAAGTAGTATCTAATTAATAACTAGTCTCTGAAATTATTAACTTAGTATAGCAGATTATAGGATAGTTAGACGATTTTCTTCTAAATATCTAGAGTCTATTTATTAATATTAGTATTTATAATATTATTTAGACCCTTTAGGAGATATTAATACTTCTTATTATAGAGGTTATAAAGGAATATTTAAGATCCGCTATTATATTATTCTAGTTTTAAGTAGCTATATAAATTTAAGGGGAATTCTAATTCTATCGTGAAGATATAGATATAAAAGAGTGATAAATTATAGAATATTTAGCTCTCAGCTATTTATTTTATCCTATCTTCAAGAGGTTTATAAAGATTCTCAACCCTACGACCTTAGTGGTTACTCTTAGCTATATACGTCAAGCTCTAGCCTCACTGAGGCTCTCGCTATATAGATTATTACTATAAGGTCTTTCTCTACTATAAGGTTAAATATTATAACTGGGAGTATAATCATCCACGATAATAGGTAGTTTTATTACTATTTAAACCAGTTATAAGCTAGTATTAGTATGAATACTATTGCTAGGTAAATTTTACAGTTAGAACTATATATAGGGTGAAGAGCTTAAGTACTACTATAGATATAAAGCAAAAGTAACTAAATATAATAGATTAAACGGAAGCTGTTAATATACAGGCTACTATATGATCCGTTTATTAAATTTTCTGATATTAAGGTTTAACTAATTTAGAGTATAATTTATATAGGTTATATAAATTAAACTCTAATAATTAATTTACTAGAATAAATAGAAAATATAGGGTTATGAGAGTAAAGTAGAATACTTAATCCTTATTTACCCAATACAGAGTATTTAGAATAGAAAAGTAATAGTAAAATGCTATAACTCTAACACTTTTTAGTAAAAGAATTATTACTTTTCTTTTTCTTCTTCTTTATATTTATGAATATATTCTTACTTTTGTTATTCTCCTTATTATTGTTCTTAATAGAAATAGATATAGCTAACTAATAGCTAAGGTGGAATTAGTAGAAATAGGAAATGGTAAGAATATAGAGGTAATAAATAGATAGATTAGTTTCAGTAAGATTAAGAATATAATTATAATAGTTACAGGGGATAATATAGCTACCAGAATATATAATAATATTCTACTAGAAAGAGGTTAATAAGATAATTTAGATATAAAAGAAAGAAAGAAAAGGAAAGAAAACTTACTATTATCTATATAATACTATTAAGGTTAGTAATTATCTACTTAGAGATATAAATAGTAGTAGATAAAACACTATTTTTAATATAAAAAGAGGAAATAGTAAATATAGCAGTAATATAGATAGGGGATATCTACTAAATATAATAGAAATATTTAGTATAATATTAAACTATAATAAAAAAGTTAAATAAAAAGATAGTAATATAGTAGCCTTTAAAGCTATCCTCCTTATTACTAATAGAAATAGTAGTAATAATAATATAATTACCTTAAGTAATTAGGTAGTTAATTTAGCAACCAGCAGTATATAACTTAAGGATAGCGGCAAAAAAATATAATTTCTACTTATATTTTAATTTTATTACTAAATATTTACAGCAGAAGTAATTTTAACTTAAAATGTAATTTTAGGTAAAATTACTTTTATTATACTTAGAGTGGCAGTTAAGGTAGGTAGATATAACTACTTAGGGAAGTTAATTTTCTTTATTATTAGAATTACCTTTAATAATATAATTACTATAGATATAAAAGGTAAGCTTGCGGGGGGAAAGATAGTAGTTAGAATTATTATGAGAGAAACTAATATTAGTAGAAGCAGTAACTAATATAATAGAAGGAAGTGGTAGTAATAGGAAAATAGATATAAAATAGCGGCAAATTAGTAATAATATAGGGGATATAATAAAAGGAAGTAGGTAGATTATCTAAAGAAAGGAAAAAATAGTTATAATATAGAAGGAAAAAGTATATCTTATAGTTATAGAGGAAAGAGGAATTATAGTATAGAATTACTTAGGAAGTAATTTAGAGGATAGTAATATATATTTTTCTATTAATTAGACTATTTAATATTGGAGGAATATATTTTTCTATTAGCTGGATTTACTTAGGTAATTAGGTAACTAGTAATATAGTTATAAGGCTATTAATAATTACTGTTATTATAGTAACAGAGGGAAAGTTAGTAGGAAGTATATTATAAACCTAAGTCTTAGGGCTTATATAGAATATAGCTATATAGGCTCCATAAAGCTGCCACCCCTATAGTTTAGTAAAAAGCTTTCACTATAGATGTAAACTCTTTAAGTTTATTATAATACTATTTAGGTACTAATAGGTTACCTCTTATAGCCAGCCTCTAATATTTAGTTACTTTCACTTTATACTATAGGTAGGAAAAACAACTTTCTTTAGTAGTTAGCTACTAAAAATAAAAGAAATAGTAAATATAAGTTTAATAAATAAAGACTAAATTTAAATTGAACTATTATTTCTTTGATAGTCATTAGAAATACTAATATTTAATTTACTTTTACTTAAACTTCAAATTCCAGTATATTATTACAAATTCTAATATAACTAAAAAACTAGAAAGCTTCTATAATCTGGATAATTTTAGAAATTATTTTAATAAAATCTATCTGGATTTTATAACTAGCCTTATATTATTACTTAACTATAAAATCTTAGATGGAAAGAAAATAAATATCTAATTATCTTTCTACCTCAATTTAAAAAAGCTTAGCTAATACTAAAGGATATATATAGTTAAATAGAATTTAAATCTTTCTACTAAAAACTACCTTACTTCCCCAGCTTAGAAAGCTACTTATAATGATAAATCTTTCTATAGGATATAGATTCTGGTTATTTAAGACTTAGAATATATTTTAGAAGCTTAGATATATAAAAGAAGTATTAATGTATTATTAGTTATTCTATTGGAAACCTATCACTTATAATATAGGAAGTACTATTATAATAACTAAAGTAATCAGAAGGTAATTATAATACTGAAATTTTAGTAGCTTCTTTTTTATTTCCAAAAAGTATTTTAAGAATTATCAAAATACCTACTTATATTATTAATATAGTAAGAAAACTTATATCCACAGAAGCTATATAATATAAAAATATAAAATAGCTAATATAAAGGTTACTAAAGCTATAGCTACTTTAGATTATATTAAGAATAACTAGAAAAATAGTCTTATCTTACCTAATAATAGTAAGAATTTGGGAAAAAAGTAACTTGAAAATCAAACCAGATGCTAAAGCTAATTAAGGTAGAAGTAATAAAATAGAAATAATAATAAAAAAACAAATAGGCAAGTAACTAGTAGTTAGCTATTATTTAAACTAAAGTTAATAAAAATTACTTTATTAATATACTTATTAATATAAACTTATCGGGTTAACTAGGCACTAATATGGCAAAGGCTATAGCGGTAGGTAACTTACCAGTTACCCTACTTAATTAGACTAATTAGATAAGAGGGATTATCCTACGGATTAATCCCAATAGCATATAGCGTATATATGCACGCCATAATATAAACTTAAATATAATAAAATAGAAGCACCAGTTACAACCTAGTAATAAATAATGAATTAATTACCATATTTACTAATTATAAACTAGTATTAATTAGTAGTTTAACTACTACTGATATTTATTACTACTACTTAACTGTAGATTAGTAAGAAATACCTAAAGAGATAAAATTATAATACCTCCCAAGAGATTCTATAGATAGCTTCCAGGCAGAAATAGTTAACTTAAAGTTATTATAAATATATATTACTCTAAGAGTATTAATAATAAACCTATAATAGAAACAGAAGTAAAGATAAACTTGCAATAACCTATTTACTTAATATTATAATATATTTACTACGTAATAAACTGATAGTTTAAATTAACGTCAAATTAAGGTAGTAAGCGCCAAAATAAAGTAAAAAAGCTAGCGTAACCAAGGAAGGAATCTATAATAAAACCGCCATTCCTTATTACTACTTTCTAATATCTTATATATATTTAACTAATAAGAAATAAAAAAGCACTTTAATAATAGCAGATATAATATATTAGCAACCAAAAATAATATATTAAACCCCCCTCTTTCCAATATTATATAAAAGAAGTAAAACACCTTAGTTAATATATTTATATTTATAATATAACTTACCAAGCAGTCAGAATTCAACTAATAGAGAAGTAATAGTAAAGAAAGGGGCATTTAGTTTATATAATAAGAAAACCCCAGAAATAATTTTAAAGGTATAACTAAGAATATAAACTAATATATAAATATTCTGAATTCAAAACCAGATAATAGTATTAGTCTGTAATTCTTTCCCCCATATATTCTGCATATAACCACAGTAGAAAAGTATTTCAATTAGAATTTCCCAGAAAGTGGCAAATAATTAAAATATAATAACTAAGACTAAAACAAAAGGTATCAAGAAATTATCGTCGCTTATTTCTACCTACTGCAGGCGGTATATTTCTATAATAAGTAGCTATATTATATTAATAAGACCCTCTTTAATAATAACATCCAATATCTAACCTTATATCTATATATTTAAAGTAAGCTTCTATTAGGTTACCACTAATATATACTAGTTAGACCACTTAGGTTGCTACTAAAGGCGTTAACTTAAAAAATATTATAAAGCTTCAATTTAGAAGATATTTATAAGATCTTTACTAAAAAAAGATATCTACCTAGTGGTTATACTTTATCTAATAAGTATATATACCTCCAAAGCTGCAGCTTTTAAAGAAATATCCGTAATTAAAATATAGTAAAGTTATACTAACTATAAATATTCTCCCAGCCTAATACCTTAAATATATTTTCTTTCCCAGATTCTATTAATAGCCATTATAAGAATATAATCTATAATAATATTCCTATAACTAAAGTTAATAAATATAAGAAAGTATTCTAATATATAAAAATAAAAATACCAGTAAGGTTATACTAAAAGGTTATATCTTAATAATAGAATAAAAATATTAAACCTCGGATAAATATTAACAGAAGTATATTTAATAATATCTTTATTTACTATTATATTTATCTATAGAAGGTATAAAATATCTACTTTAATAAAGTATAGAAAGCCTTCTATATTAACTTTAGAAGATAAACTTTAGACCACTTTAATAATATAGAGAAAGTATTCACATAGACTATTAAAAACTACCTTATAGAAAGAGATATATACTTCTTTATAAATAAACGTATAATTAGAAAGAAGCTAATAAAAGTCCTTAAAGAAGAGGTATTAATAAGCTAAATAATAGAGAGTATTAAAGTTAACTAATAAGAATATTTAGCCTTTAGAAAAGAAATTACAAAAACCCCCAGCTTTATTAATAATCTCCTGAGGGTAAAAGAATATATCTTTATTAACTAATAGTCTTTAATATCCAGAAACTTATTAATAAAAATAATCATTTTATAATTGACATTATTAATATTAATAATAAAAATAATATTAATATTAAGCCTATAACTAACGGAACTAAATACTTATATAGATACTAACTTACTAAAAACTGAAAGAATAATAAATAATATTAGTAAGAAGGAAAGATATCCAGAACTACCTAAATCCATAAAGCTTTATATATATCTTAGAAAAATATATTAATTAATACTAAAACACTATATTCTATTTAACTAACTTTATAAGAAAGTTAAATTATTATTCAGTAACATATATAGAGTAAATAATAAACATACTAGAGAGAAGTATAATATATTTAAAAATAAAATATAGATATTTATTACCAAATATATTAGCTATAATATTAGCTGAAATATGGCAGGAGGAATATTTAATACTATACTGGCAGAATAAATATACTTATACTATAACATATTAATTTTACCAATCTAGAATAATCTCTTAATTATCCAAATAGCTAAAATAGTTAAAGATAAGTTTAAAATACCTACAGTCCACTTTAACTACCACAGAAAATAGAAAAATATAAACCTCAAAACTTTTATCAAAACCTACAAGTATACTAATATAGTTGAAATATTTAAAGTAATAATAATATAGATTAACCCTCTTTAATATATCTATCTAAATCTATAAGATTTGTAGAAGGAAATTAACAAAACAATATATATAACTATACATTAAATATATAACGTAATTGATATACTCCATAATATTATTAATAAAGCTAAGCTAACTATTAACAAACTATATAAACAGATAATAGAAATACTTAAAAACTAAAAGTAATAATTAAAACAAAAAAGCATCTATATTATAAACTATAATTAAATTCTTGCGGATTATATATATAATAATTAAGGTTGAAACTAATAGTTTAACTACCCTTAACTAATTTATCTGCAATATATATAAGATAATAACGTCACCTCAGAATAACCCCACAAAAAGATATAAGGAGGGAATATATAAAATAAATATTAAGTATACTTAAAACTAGTAAATAAATACTAGTTAATAAAATATACCCCAGAGGAATATAAAGTAACCGCCCTATAATTTAAAAAGGTATTTATTATTAATATTATATTAGTAGAGAAAATTACTATATACCTTAATAATATATCCCCCCCGGAGGAGGCAGAAGAGAAGATATATAATAATATAAGTAAGATATTAAAAAAAACATTATAGCTATCTATTTCATTATAGCTAATAGTAAGAAGGAGGCTATTAACTTTATAATATTTATAGAAATTCTTTAGAATTACATCTTTTATTATTTAATAACTATTAATAAATTAGAAACTTTTCTAACCTTATAGTATTTTAAAGTTATTTTTAATAGGATTTCTTCTAGATACTAAAGTAGGTAAGCTTTCTACTAAAGGTATATAATAACTTAGAATCCTCCAGAGACTTCTTCCTAATATCTTTCTAAATAAAATAGCTTTAAAGATAAATATTAAATTCAGAAATAGATAAGGTTTTATAAGTTTCAGTATAGTAGAAATACCTATATATTTTACAAATATAAACTTTAATATTATATTTATAGCTGTATAATTTCTATTAAGCTTTCCTAATATAAGCTACTTTTATATTTACCCTAATAACCTTAATAATAAAATTAGGTAAGAAGGAATATTACTACTTTTAGAAAGATATAATAGGTATCTATAATTCTCTATATAAAATAATTCCTACAGTAAGATTATTAACTTCCTTATAAAGATAGAAATATAATAACTTTACAAAAGATTTAGCTACCTTAGTATTTATAAGTTAAATAATATATTGAAGAAAGTAGGTGAAGCTATAATAACTAATAGAATTAAAGTAATTATAAAAACCTGCTATTAATACTAAATAAACAGCGAAACACTATACTAATTTAAGTTTAACCTTAAATATAACTATAAGTTTAAGATAGAGATTATTATTAATATTATATACCTTAATAGTAATAAGCTTATCTTATATATTATTAATATCTTTATAGTATTTACAGCTTTAAAACTTAAGAAACGTTTTCTGCAGAACATATATAATATATACTGAAAGTATATTAAATTAATATATATTTAAATCTTCTAGATGGAATAATTACTAATATATAATATAACTTTATAGCTAACAGCTTTAAGAAAGAAGTTAATAATATAAATAGTAAGATTAAAATTATATTAGTTAAAGCCTATAATAATATTAGTAAAGTAGAATATTATTATATTTACCTGTAGAGGATATATAAAATTATTCACAATAAGGTACTAGAGATTAGTAAAGAAAAAATATTATAAAGTATAATTAAGATAACTAACAATATAAGCAGCCTAAATAATCTTATACTAATATTACTGATTTTTAGAATATATCTACACTTTAACTTAATATTACTATTATTTCTAAATATTTTAAAATATATAGTAGCTATCCAGAAGGTAATAGAAGAAATATATAAAATTTATATTTAAAGGTACGTTTCTAATACTTAAAATATATATAATAGTTCTTCCACTACCTTAATTTACTATCTGCTATTATAATTAGAGATATATACTTATCATAAATATTAAGAATAAATAAAACCCTTTAGACTGATTTTAATTAACAGTAAAATATATATTATAGAGATAGATAGCAAACCTAATATCTTCAGATTTATAATACTTAAACTATATTATTAACTATATATTAAGAAGATAGAAAATTAAGTATTAAGTAATAATTAACCACCAGGTAAATATTCGGAAGAGGGAATATTAATAGTAATATTAAATAAGAAGAAGCTAAAATAATAAAAGTAACTATAGAAAGATATAATTTTTATTACTAAAGCTAACTTTATAAATAATATTTACTATAATATTTATCTAATAATAAAGGGGAGAGGCTGATAGCTTACTTTCTATTGCAATTATTAGTGGATATATTACCCCCTGAAGTATAATTTCAGCCCTTCCACCCCCGCTAACTACTACAGCCGGCCTTAAGTTAATCTAAGCTTGAATCTCTTATAGCTATAGCTAATATACCCACCCTATATTAACCCTTTTGCAGATAATCAATAACTAATAACTTCTTCTATATTAACTTTACGCCCTTTCGCCCTTACGTCCTTACGCTATATATAATTTAAATATCTTAAGAGATTTAATTACTACTAACTATAGCTACTTTATTTAACAACTTATTATAACTTTAATATCCGCAACCTTAATATTCTCCAAACTCTCTAGATAAAACTTTACGCCCCTAATATAAAAGTTCTCCGCTATTAATATAAAAGTTCTCCGCTACTAATATAAGCTAACTTATAAGCTTTATATAAGTATAGTGGAACTGAGCTTACTTTTATTAGTAAATAATCTTAATATATTAATTAAACACAGTTAATAGATACATAATACTTATATAAATATAAATACTTTTAATATAGCTGAATAGCTTTTGAAACCTCTATAATTATATTACTATAATACTATATAGTATCTGGTAACTAGTGTTACTATAGTATATTAATATTAAGGTATTATCTAATTAATAACTAGTTTCTAAAATAGTTAGCTTAATATAGCAGATTATAGAATAACTGTATAATTTTCTTTTAAATATCTACAGACTGCCTATTAATTATAGTATTTAGAATAATTTTAGTAAGGCTTAGTTTAATAAACTAATAGCTTTAATTATAGTAGTTATAACTATATAATTATTAACCTATGCTATATTCCTCTAGTTGCAGGTAGCTATATAGATTTTGAGAGGATTTTAATTTTATTATAAAGATATAGAAGAGTAATAAATTATAGAATACTTAGCTTTTAGCCTTTTATTTCATTCTATCTTTAAGAGGTTTATTAAGGTTCTTAACTTTATAATCTTAATAGTTACTTTCAGCTATATATATTAAGCTTTAGCCTTACTGAAGCTTTTACTAATTATTACTATAAAGTCTTCCTCCACTATAAGGTTAAATATTATAACTGGAGATATAATTGTTTACGATAATAGGTAATTTTATTACCGTTTAAACCAGTTATAAGCTAGTATTACTATAAATACTGTTACTAGATATATTATATAGTTAGAACTATATATAAAGTAAAGAGCTTAGATACTACCACTAGTATAAAGTAAAAGTAGCTAAATCTAATAATAAAGAAGGTAGAAATACTAGCTAAAGCTATTAATCTTTACTAATATAGCCTTATTCTAACATTACGAAACCCTTTTAAGAAACTATATATTATAAAGTGAAAACTCCTACTAGCTAAAAGTATACTCCATCTTTAATATTTTAATATCCAAAAGTATAATAATATAAAAATCTTCAGCCTTCACTTTATTAATAAGGTTAAAAGTATAAATAATATACTATGTAAAACGTTACAGTTAGTTATTAAAAACTTTAATAATTAGGGAAAACCTAATATTCCTATATAGTTACTAATAATTTAACAAGTTAGCTACTATCTATTATTAATATTATCAGTAATACTTAAAAACTAACTTCTATAAAAGTCTACCTCCAAAATATCACCTAAATATATATATAAGCAGAAAGAATACTAAATTACCTTATATGAGCGAAACTAACTATAAGCTTATATAATTTATATTTAGAGAGTACTATTATTATTATAGTTTAACTATTATATAATCTTATAAAGTTAGATATCTATTAATATATAATATACTTTAGCTACTATAAAAACTAACTATAAATAGAAACCTTATTATATAATATATATCTTATAATCTCTAAACTTAATAACCTATATTTTAGTATTATAGATATATAAATAGATAATATCCTTAGACTCTACTTATCCAGATTTAATAATAAAAAGGAGAAGAAGCTTCAGTAAGTAGAGTTTGCAGCTAAACTGAAGGTAATACTTATATAATATAAACTCCTTATATTTAACGGAGGTGTAATTACCCTGAAGGGTAATAGTAATATTACCCTCACCCAAAAAGAATAAGATAAAAAGATTAAACTTATTAACCCTATATCCAGAACTATGAAAATAATATATATTAAATAATAAATATAAGAAGTATATATAATCTTCTATATACTAACTAGAGGTATATTTTAACCTCTGAGTTAAAGCCTAATATTAAAATCTAAAGTTAGAGAATATAAAAAAACTTAATACACATCTAGTATAGTAAATAGATAATTCCAAAAGAAACTTAATATTTATTTCCACTAATATTAAAATTATAAGGTCATATATCTATATTAATAAATTCTTTACTAATAATAATAATACAATATTTTAGCTTAAATTTATTATTATTCTAGAACCAGAGAATATTAGTAAGAATAATAATACCTTCGGACTTAGAGATAATATTATTTACTTTTCCTCTACTAAATTAAAGAAAGTTACATATAGTATATTAGCATCTAAGTTCTACAATATAACCGCGGAAGTTAATATAAAATATATTATATCCACCATTCTCAGATAAGTAACTAAATACCTTAAAATATTAATAATATTAATAGTAATTTATACTCATTTCTAGTTTCTCTATAAATACCTTATTAAACTAAATACAATAAAAGAAAAGTAACTTATAATTAATATTATAATACTGCAATAATTATATAAAAGAAGAAAGATCTTTAAGATTTAATATATTAACAGTACAAATAACCTTACGGATAGTATAACTAAGATATTTAATAACTAAGCCCTTAAAGTATTTATTACTATAAATAAATCAGTAATAAGGATAGAAGGATAGGTTATAAGGACCATAGAGGGTAATAAGAGAAAGATATAAAAATAAAGAGAATAAAAAAGAAGATAAAGAAGAGTAAACAGAGGGTATTGCTACTGGAGGCCCTTGAGGCATTCAAGTAATAATAATTAAAAGGCGTATTTCTATAAGTAAACGCTACTTGCAGTATTTATGCGGTTTTTGGTGCACCCAAAAAGATATATATAACTGGTGGCTGGTTTTTACGTTTTACACTTTTTATATTTTACGTTATTTTTCCATTTTACGCTATTTTTACGTTTTATATTATTTTTGCATTTTACGCTATTTTTGCGTTTTACGCTATTTTGCGCTTTTGCTATAAAAGAATATACTGCCAGTATCAGATTAACTAGATACTAATATAGTAAAAGCTATAGTGGTAGATAACTTACCAGTTACCCCACTTAATTAGACTAATTAAATAAGAGGAATTATCCTACAGATTAATTGTAACAGCATACAGTATATATATACACACTATAATATAAACTTAAATATAACGAAATAGAAGCACCAGTTACAATCTATTTATAAACAATCGATCGATTACTATATTTACTAGTTATAAACTAACAAAACTATAATATCTATATTATCATTAGTATCTTCCTTATAAAGACACTTTACCTTCCGCTAATTTATAAGTTAAAAAAGTAAATAAGGAAATATACTACTAGGTTATTACTTAATAATATCCAGAGGATAATTATTTTAATACTGAAAGCTAGTAATTATATATAAAAGATTTATCTTTATATTATAGAAAATCTTTTGACTTCTATATTTTAGGCAGCTAAGAATAGAATATAATTATATTATTTATAATATTAGGATTAAGTACATAGATTGTAGAAAGAATAATGAAATACTTTCCCTAAAGTATCAGAAATAGCTAATATAACTTAAGGAAATTTTATTAATCTACCTACTTAATACTAACTTATCTATATTTATTTATTAATATACTATATAATATACTAATAAGATATTAGACTTCTACTAAATTATATTTATTAGTTTAGCAAATATTAGAAAGATATTAACTTTAAAAGTAAAGATAAACTTAAGAAATTATATTTCTGTAAGTATTTTAAAGATGTTTTTAGATTTATTTTATATGAATTTAATATATTAGCTACCTTCCAGTTAATCAGAAATAAACTACTATATCTTACTTATTTCTAATAATAGAAAATAGAAATTAGATTTTCTATAGAAATATCTCTTTAATATATTATTAAAGAAACTTTTCATATTTAAGAAAATTCTACGGCATTTACTTAACAAGAAATTTATGAAAGTAAGTAGCTTTTTTATGAGTATTCCAGTTTCTTTTTATAAAAAGCCTAAATAGAGAAATATATTTCTATATAATTTATAAAGTTTTTAATATAACTATAAAGAGGAATTATTACTTTCTTCCTCCTATATTAGAAATTATCCGGAGAATTACTATAGCGTACTAATATACTAAATATAATATTATTATTATATTTTATAAAATTAGAATTAATAAAGTAAATTAGAAGAAGATAACCTGTTAAATATATTATAGTTTCTTTAGATAAATAGTATATGTTTTTGGATTTACTAATATTCTTACTATATTTTAATAATATATAAGTAGCTACCTATCATAGTTTCTTAATAACTTTATTATAATATATATTAATAATATTCTTGTCTATATTAATAATATATAGATGAAATATAAGGATAGAATTTACCAGATATTTAGATATCTTACTAATATAAGCCTAAAGTTAAATCCAAAGAAATATAAGGTTCTTATTAATATAATTAAGTACATTAGATTTATCATATATACTAAAAAGAATCTTTCTTATAATTCAAAGATGTTAGAAATTATTATTAACCAACTTTCCCCAACTTACTAAAAAGTATTTATAATTTCCTTAAGTTTATAAATTAATATAAGGCTTTTATATTTTAGTATAATATTATTATAAAGTCTTTAGACTATCTAATTTAGAAGTTTATTTCCTTTAATTAGAAACTAAATTAGTAAGAGATTTTTCTTATATTAAAATAAATCTTATAATAGAATTAATTCTATTGATATTTAACTTCAATATTCTAATAATAATAGAAATTAATTATTCTGATTTACCCTAGGAGATATATTAATCTAAAATAATAAGGTTGAAGTAAAATATCTGGTAGCTTTCCATTTTTCATACCTAATTTGCATAAGGTCTAACTATCTAATTTATAATAAGAAACTCCTTATAATATTAACTTATTTATAGATATAAGGAATAAAGTTATAGAATATCAGAAAGTTTAAGATTCTTACTAACTATAAGAATCTTAAATACTTTATACAAAAGTGGTAACTAATAGAGAAATAACGTTAATAGATAGAGAAGTTATTTTAATATAATTCTTACCTTAAATACTAACTAGATATTTAGAGAGTAGCTTCTAATATTCTCTCTACAAGAAAATAGAATATTTCTAAAAAATAAAATAATAGAAGGTAATAAAAATAGATAATATAAATTATTTTAGATATTACTATTTCTATAAGAGTTTAGGTAGAATATATAAATATTACTAATATTTAGATTTTTAAGGAAAAAGTAAATTTATAACAATTATAGAATTATATTACTAAAAGAAACCTTTTATATTAATAAACTTTTATAGTAATTAAGTAGGAAAACTATAACTTTCTTTCTAACTTTTATATTAAAATCCAGATTACTAAATATATTATTTATATATTAAGATAATTTACCTTTAGAGAGAAACTTTGAAAATATTAAATAGTAAGAACAAATAATGACTTTCTTATTAAACTTAAAACTAAATTAATATAGAAATTATATAATTTCTTCCCTACAGATAACCTAGAGTATAATAATATACTGAAAATTAACAATTATTATTTCTACTAACTTAAATAGTTATAAAATATCCACTAATTTATATAGTATTATAATATATAGAAAGATATTTATATCTAAAGATAAACTAAAAAGAAATGCCTAAAGTTACTGTTAGTTTAATCGTCAGGGTAATCGCACGCCGTATGTAATCTCGTCGTACGAATGCAAACTGGTGTTCTGGTATTTGTTGTTATTATTACTACGTTACATGGCGCATAACGCCACATAAGGCTCTAGATATATAGCATGGCAATTGCTTACTAATTACCATGCTATTCGGCTACGGCTGGCGCCGGGTGCTGGGCACCTGTGGCTAATAGGCTATAGAGGGTATGCCACTATATATATAGTATTACATACAGTTACCGCATACCCTATAGTATAGCGTAACTAATACTAGCAACTTTTTTTTTTTATTATATACCCTAGTGCTTATCTATTTACACGAAAAACGGTACCTTTTACGATCTACACCCTTTTATCTTAATAACGTCTGAATACCTATTTATCTACTCTGCTTAAGTCACCCATCCCTCTATTCAAACGGTCACATAGTTCAAATCAATAAATCTCTTGAGGGCGTAGTTTAGAGTACCCTTCATGAAGGTATCAGTAATATTATTATCTCCATTAATCCACTACACCTCATGGAGCTTACAGCATTTATATAACTACCTTAACGCTATAATATTAATTATTAGACGCTTCTCTTTAGTAGTACTAAGCTTTATAAGGTACTTATAAAGTAAGTATAAGTTAGTATATATAATAGTTAGAATCTAAGGAAGCTTTTAGTACTTAAGGATCTTCTTAAGTAATATAGCTATAGTATAGGTAAAGTCTATATTAGCTACTATAATATAGATCTCTAAAGTAAGCATACTCCTAGTAACTTTCTTACTTTTAGTAAATAAGTAATATATAAGGTTACTACAAAAATTAAATTAGTTATTACTAATTATAATCTCTTAACTTAAGATTATTATAAATTCCAGTTAAGATAAGAGGTTAGTATTATTAGCAAAAAAGCTATTAACAAAAACGTAAAAGTATACCTTAGAGAGGTTAAGTAGTATAAAGTTAATATCTTAATTAAGATACTCTATTTACTATTTAAGCTATTTATTAAGTGTAGTAGTGTTATCACTTGAGGGTTATTATTCTTATATTACACGTGAGAGGTCGAATAGAGCCTCCAGCTAGTATATAGAAGTAAGATATATACTACACACACATTATTTAATATATGCCTTTTTGAGTGCCTCAGGCGTAGCATGTATGTTAATAAGGGCCAGCTTTTACCCTTAGTGCTTTTAGCGTAAGTAGAGGTAATCACTATAGAGCGATAGGATACCTCTATTAAATACAAGGAATATAGTCTCCAAAAGTATAATTTTAGGCTTCACTTTAAATAAAGCCTTTTTAAGCTCCTTATTCTCTCAGTGAGAGAATGCTATATCAGAGAGGCTAAGAATATTATTAGTTTACATACTAATAAAGCTGAAGGCGTCACTTTGAACATGCAAGATAAGGAGGTATAGATTATATATCAAAGTCTCTATTTATAACTCCTTCTTATAATATATAGAGTAAGTTACCCACTAGTAGATTCCAGCCTCAGTAAGATTATAAAGCAGTTTAATAATAATTATTATAGAGTTTAGAAAGTATTACCCTTTAAAGTATATAGGTAGTTCAGCTATAATAAGCCTTATAAACTTTATTTTAACTTAAATATAAACTTAAATAACGTTATAAAGTTATATTATTATACTATTATCCTTAAGGAGAGTTAAAATTACAGCTAAAATTAACTATTAGCTACTCTACTAAATCATTAGTAATTATATCAAAATCTCAAATTTACCACAATCTCTAAAACCTTAGATTACAAACCTTAACTTCTTATATACCTTATTAGTATCCTTATTCTTAATCTTATTAATAATATAGAACTTAAAAAGCTTATAATCTTTATAGAGGATAGAGTTATATTAAATAATCTTCATAATACTATTATTAATAATACTTTCAACCTCCTTTTTAATTAACTCTTTAAATAGCAAGCTAGGTATTATAATTACACCTTTTATACAGAAGGTAAATAAGAATGCCAGATCTAACTGCTTCTTAGCTATAAAATACACTATAAAATAAGCCTTTTAGTTAAACTCTAGAAGTAGCAAACTAACTATATACCTACAGGTTATATAACTTAGAAGCCTTAATATAATTTAAATTATTTATAGTTAAGATAGTAGATTACTAACTACTAGAGGGGGGAGAGTATTGTTATCTCTTAAAGTAGAGGCAGTATAAAGTATTAGCTGTATATTTAGAGTTTTGGGGATAGCTACAGATGAAATTAGAGTAGCTATATAGAGTTATAAGCTTCTTTTTACTATTAGGTTACTTAGAGATTCTTAGCCCTACTGAGGGTTAGTATGTAAAGCTATAAATACTAGCTTTTGTGAAATTATAACTCCAGCTGCACTATTATTGATTTCTTGTTTATCGCCTTCAAAATACTGTTTTATAGCTATTAATTGAAACTCTCGAGGGCTATGAGGCAGCTTAAGGATACATATCTTACTGTAAGTAGTAATAAGAGGGTATAGTCCTTACTAACCTTTTTTCTCTTATTATATATATATAAGAGTCTGGAGCGGAAGGGTCGTCACGCGAGAGGTATCAAGGCTGTTACGTATTACTAAAGCGGTATTAATAGTATATTTAGTATACTTATAGCAGACCTCTTCTGTAACCTTACATACAGCTCGGGCCTAAGTAATAACATCCAGAGAGGAAGCTAAATCTTCCGTAAGACGTAAGTACACTCCAAATATAAGCAGGGTAAGTATAAAACTATTCAGACTAGCAGTATTATTAATTACCTTATATACTACTTAAAAAGATACCTCTCAAGTAGTAGTAGGAAGCTTTATATAGTAAATCTTATATATATAACAGAGGAGTATATAGTAACACTTAACTTTACTAACACTATTATATACTTTAATAGATATAATATAAACTATCAATCCTATAGTCTTCACCTCTAATCTGAAGTTTTCAGATTAGAAAGTTATATCTATATCAGCAGTAATATAGTCGGGAAAACCTTAGTATATATTAATCTAATATACTTTAAGAGCCTCCTATATTACCTTCACTAATAAGTTAGGTAGAAATTAAGTAGCGTTAAACACTATAGTAATATTAATAATATAAAGTATATTATAGTTATTAATATAGATAATATTAATAATAATCTTAAAGTTAAAATTAATATTACTCTAAATAGTAAATTAGAAGTATAAGAAAGCTATACTATATATTTAGTAGTAGTGGTAGTATCTCTCAAGGATCTTAAGAGTATACTATTTAACTGGATGTTCTACCTTATTAAGGATATTATAGAGATATATTATAACTAAATATCTAAAATAGTAGTAGAGTCTCTATATTTCTATCTCTATAAGATATATAGAAGTAATTATTTTCTTTTTATCAAGAAATATCTATAGATACTTCCATTTTTAAATAATAAATATAATCCTTTTATCCTAATAGAGCTTATTATAGATATTATTAAATATAATACTAAAGTAATCTATATCCATAAGGCAGAAGAGGAAGGGTATATTATAAAGAATTATATAAAACATAATAACGCTAAGTAATATAGATATATTAACTATTCTAAATATTATAATAAGGGCTACTTCTCTAAAGTATATTATAACTAATTCACTTTATAGAGGTATAAAAATAATAGAGGGGATAACTAATTACTTTAATATAGTAAACTAAAAGTACCTAGTAGTTAAGAATTTAATAGTATCTAAGTTAAATAGAATACCTTAAAATATAATACTCAAGTAGTAGCCCTTAAGTGTAAAAGTATATATAAAAACAGTAATACTATCTATAAGTTTACTACTAGTAGTAACACTTTTAGTAAGGATATAGACTATTACCTGATCTTAGAGAATTCTAGTAATTTTACCTCTATTAAGAGTAATAAACTTCTCACTATAAAATAACATAAAAAATATCTCTAAAGCAGATCCTGCAGAGTAACCTTCCTTAAAGTTAATACCTATTTAGTACTATATAATAATATCTCTATCAGTATTAACCTCTAGTGGAACCTTAAAGCTATTATTATTAAGATTATTAACACTTTTATAGCTTATGAGGAAAGCTTAGTATACTACTACAGAGTATACCTTAAGGTTAGTAATTAACTTATACCTATTAAATAAGATATACCTCTCTTTAAAAATATACCTTATAGACTAACAACCAGGTTTACCACACATATAGCACTTTTAATTAATATAGCTATATATAGATATTAGAAGTAAGTAATAGCTACCTAGAGCGTAAAGCTATATATATATAGAGATATAACTATAATTTTAAAGGTTACTTTAAAGTGAGTTATATATATAGTTAGTCTAAAATTAGTCTCTAGCTGCCCCCTAGTAGTTATCTCTATTATCTTATATATATTACGCCTTTTAGATTAATAAAATATTACTTATAGTAGATCTCAACTAATTATAGAGACTCTGGGAGGTTACTATAAAGCTAAAAAGAGCTAACTAACACTCTAATATACTGCAGTATACACTTATAAGCTGGAGGTAGAGAGTATTATTTATTTAGATCTTAATAGAGAAAGTTTTTTAGATATATATAAGCTTTAAGATTAGAAGCTCAAAAGCCTCCTTTTTACTTTTATTAGGATTTTCAGTAATAACACTTCAAAAAATAGTATTCTATTAATTAGAGAGGTAAAGCTGTTAATTCTTATTATTCTTAAAGTAATTCTTAACTTACTAGACTATTTAATTAAATATAAAATTAATATTCAAGTTACTTAAGTAGTTAAAATAAAACTTAAGAGTATTATCCTTAAGTATAATTAAAAATAACCCTACTTATATATATTATAGAATACTAAACTTAAAATAGTAATTATAGAAAATATAAATTTTTAACTTAAGGATATTATAGAAACTTCTACTATATTTTATATTCTTATTATATAATTTTGTGAGGTTTATAATATATTTAGTAGATATATTATTAAATAGAATAGTAGTAGTAGTATATAGGGGATATTCTTAATATCTAAATTAGTTTCAGCTGGAATCTTAATAGTCCTCTTAATATTAGAGAGGCTTTAAGATAGTTAAATAGGGAGCTAGTAAGATTATTAGTTATAATAGAGATCTCTCACCTGAAACTATATATATATAGGCTAGCTAGTTTAGTAGTAAGTATCTCTCTTTAACTACTTACAGCAGGAGTATTACTAATATAGTATTTTTAACCTTTAGTTAGATATTACAGAGAGGTAGAGTAAAGTTTAACTTCTCTATAAGGAAGTTATTAACTTACTTAGGATACTTCTTAAAGTTACTTATAAGAATAATATAGTATTTTAGTATATTATTAATCTTATTAAAAGTCTATAAAGTAAATCCCTCTTACTAAATCAGCTAGTATATTACTATAAAAATTTAATTATTATCCTTATTAACTTTAACACTATAAGCTATAAGGTGGTCCCTAAAGTATCAGGTTACAGAAATATTAGCAAGCTACTAAGTTACTATAAGCTAATCCTTAAAGTCGCTCTTAAATATCTAAAAAAGTTCTAAGCTATAAAATCCTATATAGATATAGAGAGCTATCTAGTATACTAAATAAATAAAAACCTTTATAGAGTCTTCCTCTATAATAGTTTTATAGTTAATATTAAGGATTCAGCTGAAGAATACTAAGTTAAGATATTAGTAGAGCCTTATAAGTATAAGGATACCTAATAATATTATTATTATAGGTATAAAGCTACTTAGGGTAGATATCTTACTTATAGGAGTTAATTTAGATATTATTATAAAAGCGAGAGAGGTATAAAGTAAGGAAGAGTTATTAATTTTACTAAATCTATATAGAGAGAGATAGGAAAAGAGTTTTCAAGAGGCTATATAGATCTCTCGAGGGGTTAAAGCTAGAAATACTATAAATCTCTAATACTAAAAAGTCTGGTAATAGTTTAAAGAGGGTTATTATATTAGTTAAATATACTTCTATAAGTAATAAAAGTAATTATAGTTATTAGCTTCTCAGTAGTTATTATTAGGAAGTTATCTTATTTTAATACTAAGGTTAAATATAGTTATTAGTATCTTAATAATAGTAATCTATAAGAGGTTAGTATACAGTTTAGAGGCTTCTAGTAAAGTCCTAGAGTAGAGAGGGTCTGAGGTATCTAAGTAATAATCTCGCGACCTTTCACCTTACGTAGACCTTGGGCGTAGGGTTTTATAATTACTTCTTCCGATATAGTAGGCCTTACTAATCTGCAGTATAGTAGTATAATGGTTATATTAACTACTAATCAGTGTTAGTTTAATTGTTAGGGTAATCGCATGCCGTATGTGATCTCGTCGTATGGGTGCAAACTGGTGTTCTGGTATTCGTTGTTGTTATTACTACGTTACGTGGCGCGTGGCGCCACGTAAGGCTCTAGATATACAGCATGGCAATTACTTACCAATTGCCACGCCATTCGGCTACGGCTGGCGCCGGGTGCCGGGCACCCGTGGCCAATGGGCCATGGAGGGCATGCCGCCATATACGTGGCATCGCGTACGGTTACCGCATGCCCTACGGCATGGCGTAACCGACAGTTACTATTAATATCTAACGAAATGGTTAGCTTAGCGCAGCAGATCGTGGGATAGCCACACGATTTTCTTTTGAATATCTACAGGCTGCCTGTCGATTATAGTGTTCGGGACGATTTCAGTGAGGCCTAGTTCGATAAACTGATAGCCTTAGTTATAATACTTGTGGCTAGATATCTCTTCACCTATCCTGTACTTCTCTGGTTGCGGGTGGCCGCATGGATTTCGAGGGGGTTTCGATTTTATTGTGAAGATACAGAAGAGCGATGGATCATGGAACGCTTAGCTCTCAGCCTTTTGTTTTATCCTATCTTCAAGAGGTTCACAAAGGTTCTCAACCTTACGACCTTAGTGGTTACTTTCAGCTATATATATGAAGCTCTAGCCTTACTGAGGCTCTCGCTATACAGATAGTTACTATAAGGTCTTCCTCCGCTGTAGGGTTGAATATCACAACTGGAGGTATAATTATCCACAATAATAGGTAATTTTATTACCGTTTAAACCAGTTGTGAGTCAGTATTAGTATGAACACTATTGCTGGGTAAATTTTACAGTTAGAACTATATATAGGGTGAAGAGCTTAGGTACCACTACAGATACAGAGCAAAAGTAACCAAATTAATATCTAACTATTTATATTTTAATTTATTAATAGATTTTATTACTAACTTATTCTCTATAATAATATAAAGAAGATATTATCTCTGAATTACTATATATTAACTAGATAAAACTCCTATATATAAGATAAATATAATAGAGGTAAAATATATATCTAATAGTTTCTTAGTTACTATTATAGATTATATAGAACATTATATTTTATCATAAGTAATAAAAAGTTTAACTAAGTAAGTTACTTTTAGAAGAAGTTTTATAAACTAATAGATATTATCTCTTTATTAAATACTAATTACTATTTATAAACTAATGAATTTTTAAAGTAATATAACTAAAAGATTTAGATAGTTTTAAGAATATTTATATATTAGTTACAGAATAATTAAAATAACCTACTATTTATTATAGAGCTCACTCTCTATAACTAGTAGTATAACACGATAAAGGCTATATTTTTCTTTATAAACTACAGTTATTATATTAATTTTATTCCAATAGCTAAGAAATTAGTATTAATATCCAGTAGTAGTAAAAATACTATCTACTAGCTAGTTAAAAAAAGAAATTAATAATAATATATATATATACTAAAATAGCAGCTATTCAGTAGAAAGTGGAAACTTAGATAAATAAAATTTAAGTTTCTGCAAATTAATATTAAGTTAATATTAAGATATAGTTAAATATCTCTAATTATAAATTACTAAAGCTAAGTAAGAAGCTAATTTAATTATGGTATAAATATATAGTAGTAAAAATCTTATTATTATATATTATTAAGTTAAATATACTGAAGTTTTGTTATCTACAGTTTTATATAAATATCCTCTAGAGGGCCACTACTAATTTTCTATTTAGGTAGGTAGTTACTAATAACTAGCTGCTTTTACTAATAGATAATAATAGGAAGGCTAAATAGCTAATTAAGAATATTCTTACTACAAGAATATATTAGGTCGAAAGAGAATATTACTAAGAGGCTCTTATTAAGTAGAAAGAATATATATATTTCATATAGAAGCTAGTTAATATTATAGAAGATATAATAGTATTAGAATAATATAAGGAGAGATATAAGCTTATTATGAAGAATAATAGTAATTTAGCCTATAGCCTCTAGCTGGATAGTAGCTGGGGAAAGCTATATCTGGATATTCAGCTAAAGCTATACCTAGGTATTTAAAGTTAACCGTCTTGCCTGGTAGAGCCCCAGTAGGCTTTATATAGTATTATATATATAGACTTTTCCAGATATTTATAAAGGCTTCTCTTTTACTTCTTAGTTCTAAATAAATAGTATTTTACGCCACCTTCCGGTTAAATAAGCTTAGGTCCAGCTCTTAATAATTATAATATATAATAACCTTAAGAGAAGCTAATAGCTTACTCTCTATTATGAATATTAGTAAATATATTACTTTCTAAAGTAAAAACTTGGCCTTTTTATCTCTAATTACTACTATAACTAAGCTTCAGTTAATTTAATATTAAACTTTTTATAGTTGCAGCTAATATGTATAATCTATATTAATTTTTCTAATAATAAATAACTAATAAGTTCTTCTATATTAATTTTAGGGAGAGGCTAATAGCTTACTCTCTATTGTAACTAGTAGTAAATATATTACCCCCTAAAGTATAACTTCAGTCTTTTTACCCCCACTAACTATTACAGCTGGCTTTAAGTTAATCTGAAGCTAAATTCCTTGCAGCTGTAGCAGCTGGTATATCTACTTTATATTAATCTTTTTAATAATATATAACTAATAACCTCTTTTATATTAATCTTATATTCTTATATTCTTATATCTTCCCGCTATTTATATATACTTTTTAGATCTTAAGAAATATAGTTACTACTAACTATAGCTACTCTATTTAAATACTTATTATAATCTTAATATCTATAGTTATAATATCCTTATTATATCTTACTTAACCCCAAGATGAAATTTTATATCTCTAATATAAACGTTTTCTATCATTTATATAAGCTAACTTATAATTTCTATATAAGTATAGTGAAACTTAGTCTGCTTCTATTAGTAAATAAGTTTAATATAGTAAATATAGCTAATATATGGATAATATTATTATAAATGCGGATATTTTTATATAATTATATAATATCCAAAACCCCAGTATTTATGATATTATAATACTTTAAGATATTTACTAACTAATATATTATATTAATATTAAAATACTATCGAATTAATTATTAATTTCCAAAATTATTAGCTTAATATAGCAGATTATAGAATAGATAGATATTTTGTCTTTTAAATATCTAGACTCTATTTATCAATATTAGTATTTAAAATAATACTTAGGCTTTTTAGGAAACATTAATATTTACAGTTATGGAAATTATAATAGAATATTTAGTATCTATTATTATATTCTTTTCGTTATAGGTAGCTATATAAATTTAAGAAAGATTCCGGTTTTATTATAAAAATATAAATATAGAAAAATAATAAATTATAGAATATTTAGCTTTTAGCCTTCTATTTTATTCTATTTTAAGAGGTTTCTAAAGACTCTTAACTTTATAACCTTAGGAGTTACTTTTAGCTATATATATTAAGCTTTAGTTTTACTAAGGTTTTTATTATATAGATTATTACTGTAAGATCTTCCTCATCTATAAAGTTAAATATTATAACTGGAGATATAATTATCTATACTTATAGGTAATTGTATTACTATTTAAATTAGTTATAAGCTAATATTAGTATAAATGCTATTGCTAGATATATTATATAGTTAGAACTGTATATAAAATAAAGAGCTTAAATACTACTATAAATACAAAGTAAAAGTAACTAAATATTAATTTTATATTCTTATATTCTTCCAAACTTATTCTACTTATATATGTTTTAATATTTTAAGAGATATAGCTACTACTAACTGTAGTAAGTTGATTTGAATAATTATTATAATCTTAATACATATAATTATAATCCTCCGCTATAGAGTTAAATTTTATAACTTGGGGCATAATTGTCTATAATAATAGGTAATTCTACTACTATTTAAACCAGTTGTAAGTTAGTATTAGTATAAATACTGTTGCTAGGTATATTATATAGTTAGAATTACATATAGTGTAAAGAGCTTAGATACCGCTATAGGAATAAAGTAAAAGTAACTAAATCTTTAATTACAATACCTTGTAAACTATATCATACTTACTTTTAAGAATAAACTTTATATTATTAGTATAGAAGCTTTCTACTATCAGTATTAACATTTACTATTACCATTATAAGTTAGCGTACAAGCTCTATATAAATATAATAGAATCTAACTTACTATTTTTAATATATAATCTTAGTATAGTTGATAAAGTTAATATATAAGTAATATCAATATAGATATAGATATTTCTAGTATAATTATATAGTATCTAAAACCCTGGGGATTATAGATTAATAATTCTTTTTAAGATATTTAGTACCTTAAATACTATATTAATATTAAAATACTATCTAGTTAATAACTGACTTCTGAAATGTTTAGCTTAATATAACAAATTATAAGATAGCTAGATAATTCTCTCTTCTGAATATCTAGAGTTTACTTATTAATATTAATATTTATTATATTTCTTAGATTTAGAAGAAGATAATAATATTTCTAATTATAAAAGTTATATCAAATATCTAGTACTTAGTATCATATTATTTAAGTTATAGATCGATATATAGATTTAGGTGGAATTTTAACTTTATTACAAAGTACTAAGAGTAATTGAAATATAAAAGAGTAATAGATTATAGAATATTCAGTTTTTATATACTTTCTATTTCATCTTGTTCTAAGAGATTTGTAAAGATTCCTAACTTTATCATTTTAGTAGTTACTTTCAACTATATCTATCAAGCTTTAGTTTTACTAAAGCTTCTACTTATTATTACTATAAGGTTTTTCAGTATTATAAAGTTAAATGTTAGAATCTGGGAGTATAATTATTTATAATAATAGGTAGTTTTATTTCTATTTAAACTAGTTATAAGCTAATATTAGTAGAAATACTGCTATTAGGTATAATTTATAGTTAGAAGTATATATAGATTGAATAGCTTAAATACCTTCCTTTAGATATAGAATAAAAGTAACTAAATATATATTAGTAACTATTAAGAAGTTAGCCTACTTACTAATATTATTATACTTTACTTTCACTTTTAGAACATTTCTTTTCTTCTATATTCAATACAATATATTATCTGTAGAAAACTTAGTTTTTCTCTCTTAATACATTATTCTTATTATATATAGTTTATTATGTTATCTTATATTCTATATACTTAACTTTATATACTAGTGGTTATATGAAAGCCTAATTATATCAGTTTAAGTAATCCTACTAATAGTATATAAAATATATAAAATTAGTATAAAGTATTTTCTACTCTTCAATAAAACACCCAGTATTTCATCTTCATTAGTAAGCGAGATATCGCTGTTTAAAGATGGATTTTTAGGTGGAGAAGTGGTCGATTAGGGGGCGGTGGCCGAGTAGGGGGTGTGCTGACTTACTCCTGACAGGTTATTAGGTACCGGGGGGAGAGCGTGAGTGAACCCACCTGGGGAACGGTAATGACCTACAGTGTGATTAGCCATGGGTCAACGTCTATCTTAAGGCACCTCAGGTACCTCAACTTAGGCAGGAGCTGTCTTTACCAAATAGGGTGAAGCACGAGCCCAGCGGCGCGCAGCCTAAGGTACCTACCCTCACGGAGCACATTTGCCTATTGTTCTTCCCCTTCCTTGTACCTCGCCTACTAAGCTAAACCCGACCTGCCTTTCTCAACTTCTCTTCTCTCCTCCTGTCTGCACTTCGCCCACCCTCTCATGATAGCTGCAAAAACACCATTTTTGTTCGCTTTCAACTCCCATCGACCTTGCCCCTTTCGCACAAACTAGTCGCTCATCCTACAGTACGCTCAACGCTGCCATCATGCGTGAGGTCATCAGCATCAACGGTATGTTCTCCTCTGTTTTGATTTCGCCTGGCCCCACGCGTTCTTGCTTCACCGCATCGTGGGAATCCTCGAACCTAGCTGCTCCCAGAGGTCGCGGCCATACACTTCACGTATCACGAGAGGAAAAATTTTGCTATACGCCTTGCATCTCTCTATCTCTCTCTCTCACTCTGTTCTTTTTCGATCTTGGCTGACTTTGAAGCACAGTCGGTCAGGCTGGTTGCCAGATTGCCAACTCTTGCTGGGAGGTATGTTTTGCATTTGTTTACTCGATGCCGCCGCGCCGCCACAAGTCGAGTCTCAATTGCTGACGTGCATTTCTTGCATAGCTTTACTGCCTAGAGCACGGTATCCAAGTCAGTCAACACCTCAAGTATCCTAGCATTGCTGCTGATTCTGACGCGCATCTTATCGCAGCCCGATGGATACTTGACTGAGGAGCGCAAGCAAGCCGACCCCGACCACGGCTTCAGCACCTTCTTTTCCGAGACTGGTAGAATTCACCCCAAGCTGTCTCTTTGGTGGCCCCGTCACTGACAGTATCGCCGTAGGCCAGGGCAAGTACGTCCCCCGTGCCATCTACTGCGACCTCGAGCCCAACGTCGTCGATGAGGTCCGCACCGGTCCCTACCGCGGTCTCTTCCACCCTGAGCATATGATTACCGGCAAGGAGGATGCCTCCAACAACTACGCTCGTGGCCACTACACGGTAGGCAAGGAACTGATCGACCAGGTCCTCGACAAGGTTCGCCGCGTTGCGGACAACTGCGTTGGCCTCCAGGGCTTCCTCGTGTTTCACTCCTTTGGTGGAGGTACTGGCTCGGGCTTCGGCGCTCTCTTGATGGAACGCCTTTCCGTCGACTACGGCAAGAAGAGCAAGCTCGAGTTTTGCGTTTACCCCGCCCCTCAGACTGCTACCTCCGTTGTTGAGCCGTACAACTCTATTTTAACTACCCACACCACCCTTGAGCACTCTGACTGCTCCTTCATGGTCGACAACGAGGCCATTTACGACATATGCCGCCGTAACCTTGGTCTCGAGCGTCCCAACTACGAGAATCTGAACCGATTGATTGCGCAGGGTATGCCATGAGCCAGAATCACCTGCCAATGTTTTCGCCAGCCGCTGACCTGATCGCAGTTGTCTCGTCCATCACCGCCTCTCTTCGCTTTGACGGCTCTCTCAATGTCGACTTGAACGAATTCCAGACGAACCTGGTCCCTTACCCTCGTATTCATTTCCCCTTGGTTGCCTACGCTCCTATGATCTCTGCCGCCAAGGCCGCTCACGAGGCAAACTCCGTGCAGGAGATGACTATGTCCTGCTTCGAGCCGAACAACCAGATGGTCAAGTGCGACCCCCGCCACGGCAAGTACATGGCCACCTGCCTGTTGTACCGCGGAGACGTCGTTCCCAACGACGCCCATGGTGCTGTGGCGACATTGAAGACGAAGCGTACCATCCAGTTTGTCGACTGGTGTCCTACTGGCTTCAAGCTCGGTATCTGCTACCAGGCTCCTCAGATGGTTCCCAACGGTGATCTCGCCAAGGTCAGCCGCGCTGTGTAAGTTTGCCGACATATGTGATGTTTTTATTGTCTAATCCTCCCGTAGCTGCATGCTCTCCAACACTACTGCCATCGCCGAGGCCTGGTCCGCTCTGTCTACTAAATTTGATCTCATGTACTCGAAGCGTGCCTTCGTTCACTGGTACGTTGGTGAGGGTATGGAGGAGGGCGAGTTCTCCGAGGCTCGCGAGGATCTTGCTGCCCTGGAGCGTGACTATGAGGAGGTTGCAGCCGACTCCCTTGAGGGAGAGGAGGGTCTTGAGGCTGAGTACTAAAATGTGTATACCTCGGCGTTTGGATGCAGAGGCAATGCTCAGCAACTTCCATTCTCTTCTTTGGCAGGGGGGAACTACTGGCATTGCCGCGGGCTTGGGCTTAAGTTATCCTGCAGCTCAATGGCGTGTTTACTTCGATTATCAAGATGAGCAAAAAAATAGCCAACTTTAATGCCTTGTGGATGGTCCTACGCGTGTCTCAAAGGTGACTTCCTGGGTTTCGTGAGTCCTGAAATGACCCGAAGGTGAAGCAGAGGAAATTCCCAAGTCACCCCCAGTCTCGGACTAGCACTCATGACATCATTGAATTCTAGAGGCCTTCTGGAGGCACTTTTCTGGTATACATGGAATACGGGGTACTCAATACCAGGACGCTGAACTTCATCGTGTACCTGATGACTGTGCAATGTAGTCATGCCCTTGGTCTCCAATTAGCATTATCTCATCTGTGAACTTGTATTTGACACGACTGCTTTTTGTTCGTGACAACGTGCTGATACGTCACCTACATGGACTACACACAAGAAGGCCATCCATAGAGACGGTCTCAGGGGACAGAACGGGTTGCGGGTGCATTGTGGAGGTAGGTGCAACTGTTTGTTTGTTTGTAGTGGGTGTGGTCAGAGTAAGGGACTGCTATATCCTCAGTGATATGTAAATGAGGCATTATGTATGTAGGCGATTTTTCCTACTACCGAGATTTGGACTATTCATTGGGAACGGATAGGGAGCACGTACCCACGTAAGAAGTCTGACCGACCAAGCCTACCTACCCCTGGCAGAGGCCATTGTTTCCAGACAGGCCAAGAGACTATTTCGTCTGGCTACTCTAGGTAGGTACCTCAAGCGACTGCCCTGTCTACCTGTCTACCTGCCTACCTCTGTCCAAACCTAATCAGCAGCGATATCATAAACTGGTTTGCCGCCTTTCTGCTTCTCTTGACAATTAACCTGGCCCAAGGCTGGGCTATCGTCTTGTCTCAAGGTGTCAGCCAACACCCTCCTCCCAGCATTTTGACTCGCATGTGTGTGGTCTGTTGCTGACTTCGCCAGACTCATAGTTCCTGACCCCAACCTCCTCCCCCAAGGCAGCATCGAAACCAAGCCTAACGCCTCACGATCACAACATCGACGACAACGGCAGCCCTTAGATAATTTCGATCTGATCGCGAACAAGGAACTTTCACTCCACCAGTTCGTCTCTCGTTGCTATAGCGAACCATACTGGATCGCGCGATATACCCGATTCCACCGCTGGCAGCACTTGAACACCATCATGGCTACGGATGGCGTAGATGCGGGTAAGTTGATCACGACCAAGTTGCAATCACGGCGCATCCTTCGCACGTGGATCTACTCGTTTCAGCGCTGACGACGACGGTTTTCCGCAGCTGCGCAGAACCTCAACTTGGCTTCTGAAGAGAAACGTGTCTATGGTCAACTCTTCCGGCAAGCCGACTCAGATAGTGTCGGTGTCGTCACGGGTGAGACGGCTGTGAAATTTTTCGAGAAAACCCGCCTCGATTCGAGGGTATTGGGAGAGGTGAGGATTACCGTTCTAAAGGAAGCCGAATCAAGATAAGACTTGCTAAACCAAAGTGTGGATAACAGATATGGCAGATCGCAGACAAGGAAAACCGAGGCTTCCTGACTCCCGCTGGCTTTGGCATTGTATTGCGCCTCATTGGGCACGCACAGGCCGGACGGGAGCCCACGGCGGAAATAGCTTTGCAGCAAGGACCGCTGCCTCGATTCGATAGCATTCCTTTACCAACAGGCGGCCTCGTGTCTCCCACGCCGCCTCCCGCCACCGCTCTTCAGGCCCAGGGCACCGGCGGTGGTCCCATTCGAATCCCACCTTTGACGCCAGAGAAGGTTAACCAGTATGGTGGTCTGTTTGAGCGTCAACCCCTCCAGCCCGGTAATCTCCTGCCCGGTGATCAGGCGAAGTCCATATTCGAAAAGTCGGGCCTTCCGAATGAAGTTCTCGGAAGAATCTGGCAGCTGGCGGATACCGAGCAGCGCGGCGCCCTGGTTTTGACCGAATTCGTCATCGCAATGCATCTGCTCACCTCGATGAAGACGGGCGCTCTCAGAGGCCTCCCTAACATTCTTCCTGCGGCGCTGTACGAGGCTGCAACCCGTCGTGGCCTTGCGGCCCCTCGACAGTCTCCCACGAGCACCGGGCCTTTACCTGCTATCCCTCGACAACTCAGCGGCTCGGCCCAGCTTCGCACAGGCAGTCCCCTCGGCCGCCCTCCGATCAGTGCGCAGACGACTGGCCAACCTACCGGAGACTGGCTCATCGCTCCGGCCGACAAGGCGCGTTTTGATGCGCTATACGATGACTTGGATAAGAACCACAAAGGCTTTATCACCGGGGAGGAGGCCGTCCCGTTTCTCAGTCAGTCCAATCTTCCCGAGGACGCGTTGGCCCAGATATGGGATCTCTCGGACATCAACTCGGAAGGGCGTCTTACAAGAGATACTTTCGCCGTTGCTATGTATCTCATTCGGCAACAGAGGAGTAGGCGCGACGGATCTGCTGTCATTCCGACCAGCTTACCTCCGAATTTGATTCCCCCTGGCCTCCGGGCACAGGCTCTACCCACGACCTCTGGCTCGCCGTTTGATGCGCCGCCTCAGGACCAGCCTCAAGCCTCGGCCCCTGCACCACCTCCAGCGCCCAAGTCTGCTCTTGATGACCTATTCGGCCTTGACACACCCCCAGCCCCTGCTCCGGCCCAAGTGGCGCTTTCAACGGGTGGTTCGACGGCGAACGACCCCTTTGGATCCGGCTCGGCCATTTTGTCACCCTCTTCCCCTATCCGACCTTCACCCACTGCGACTCAATTCAAGCCTTTTGTGCCGTCTTCTTCTTTTGGTCGGGGGCTCACCGCTCAACCGACAGGCGATTCCAACTCCGCCAAGTCTCCCGCTCCGGCTTTCTCCGAAGATCTTCTCGGCGACGGCCATCCCGAAGTCAGCAAGAAGCTCACCAACGAGACTGCCGAATTGGCGAACCTGTCCAACCAAGTCGGCTCGCTGTCAAAGCAGATGCAGGATGTCCAGGGCCAGCGCACCACCACGCAGAATGAGCTGAACCAAGCCAACTCGCAGAAGAAGAATTTTGAGCAACGCCTAGCACAACTTCGAACCATGTACGAAAAGGAAGCCAAAGACGTTGAGGCCCTGCAGACGCAGCTGAACGCGTCGAGAAACGAAACCAAGAAGCTTCAGTCCGAGTGCATGAACTTGGATGGAACCTACCGGGACTTGCAGACGCAACATCAGCAGGTCCTTGCGGGGTTGCAGGCTGACCAACAGGAGAATGCTAGTCTGAAGGAAAAGATCCGCTCTGTGAACACCGAGATCGCCCAGCTCAAGCCTCAGATTGAAAAGCTGAAGTCCGAAGCTCGTCAGCAAAAGGGGCTAGTTGCGATAAACAAGAAGCAGCTCGTCACCAATGAGGCTGAACGCGACAAACTACACACTGAACTGACTGAATTGGCCAAGGGTAGTGAGGATCGTCAGGCCAATACTGGCTCTCCGGTCACAACGTCGGCTCAGGTCGCAAGCCCTACTCCTTCGACAGCGAGCGGTAACAATCCTTTCTTTAGACGGACTGGTAGCACCGACATGATGGGCGCATTTGCTTCGCCGCCGCCGGGCAAGCCTTTTGGCGGTGACAAGTCTTTTGACGACGTTTTCGGTCCAGCTTTCCCCCCAACCGGATCCACCAGCACCCCGCCACCTCCTACGTCGTTCAATGCACAGCACACCGATGCCTCGACACCGCCTGCATCAACCCCAACCAACGTCAGCTGTCAGGCCCCTCTTGCGACTGAGCAACCTGCGCCCGCTGACTCGCATCAAGTCAGCTCCAGCACAGTCCCATCTGCTGTGCCGTCTGAGCCGCCCAACTCTTCTCGCGCTACATCACCGCCTGCCTCTGGAGCTGTGGGCTTCGGCGACGCCGCCCCGGCAAGCTCTTTACCTGGTGCTTTCCCTGTCGAATCTACCCCGACGGGGGAAAGCACAGCGTCCGTCTCGACGGCGAGCGCTCCTAGTGACGCAAACGCACTGAGCAGTGCCGCCGCGCCGGCATTTTCGACTGAGAGCCATGCTGTAGAGTCTGACCCTTTCGCCGCCATGGACCAGAGCAAGGCCAAGGCGGATTTCGAGGACGCTTTTGCTAGTTTTACCAGCACCATGAAAGGCTTGGACAAGCCCGGTGGCGACGCAGCCAAGTCTGTTTCGGCCTTTGACTCTGAATTTCCCCCAATCTCTGAGCTCGATCGCGAGGACGACGACTCCGACAGCGCGAGCGAGCGCGGGGGTTTTGAAGACGATTTTGCTCCCGCATCCCCTCAGGTGAAAAAAATCGCCGCGTCCGATGAGACGACATCTCCAGTTGGTGCCGCAACCTCTGCTTCCGCGACGGAGACTGCGACTCCTGCAAGTCCTGCCAGCGAGCCGCTGTCCCCCACGGCTACTGTAGCACCGGCAGCGTCGGAGACTACGGTGCCCGCAGACGTTCAGATGGCCGCAACCGCTTCTCCTGTCCGACCCACGGCGCCCGAGGCGCAGTCGTCCTTCGACGAATTGGATGATGATTTTGAAGGTCTCGAAGACGCCAAGGAGGGCTCTGCCGACGACGATTTCCAGACGATTTCCAGGTCCGGCTTAGACGACTTCAATCCCGTCTTCGATAGCAGCCCTCCTCCCAGCCAGGCTAAGACCGAGTCCACGGCATTCGGACAGGAGAGTAGCTATGACCTCGGTTCCGTCTCACCGAATCCTGCCACAACAACCCACGGCGCAGCCGCAAAAGTTTCCGCTGCGCCAGCAGCCGACCCTCAGGATTGGGACGCCATCTTTGCTACTCTCGACTCTCCTAACGAAGCCAGTCCGTCGTCCGGTGCCGCAGCTGGTACCGCCCAGGTATCCCGCCCTGTACCTGGCCGGGCTCTGACCCAAGGGGGAGAGCACGACGATCCTATACTGAAGAACCTCACTAGCATGGGATACTCGAGAGAGGACTCTCTCTTGGCACTGGAGAAATACGATTACAATCTCGAGAGGGTATGTTGATCGTTGCATAGGCTCGTTTGTTTTGAAACATGACTGACTTTTTAATGCCAAGGCTGCAAACTACCTTGCTAGCCAGTCGTGAGACTGCTGCCCACCGGCGCAACTAGACAGAACACACCAGCAATAATTCATTTCTTTGGGAGGCGCGCCGACTGGCACTATGCCTGTGATAGCAAGCGTTGCAGTTTTTGTTTGCCCACCATAGATGCGAAATACTCGTGTCGGGAACTCGTTCATCCTCTCGGCCAAGGTACGCGTGTGTGCACGAGGCAGTGCACACCGATTGGCGTTTGGCATTTAATGTAGATGTAGGATATGTGTTTTGGCACAGTCCTGAAGTATTCCGATATCTCTGTACAAATCCTGGACTATCCGGACTTTCTCTTCCCCTAATTTGCGCAAGCATGCGCGTTTGCAAGCACCAGCAGGGCGAGGTGCTACTGAAACCTTGGCTGTTCCAACACGGCTCATGTCTGCACCAGGCTTCGTCCATTGCTCAGTTCCCTTCACGTGCAGATGGAGTTTCTCGTTCGTTAATCGAAAGAGAGTGAGATGGGAGGACCTCGACTGAAGTGACCCAGCAATTGAAGGCCGACAACCCCGGCCGCGATCTTCGCACATAAAGGGTTACCTGAGGCCTCGCGAGGAGGATCCGACCAAGCACTGTCGCCTGGAAGTGTGAACCTTGTCGCTACCGTCATGTTTCTTCGATTGCTGCCGCTGTAGCTGTCTAGGACTGCCTGTCGTTCGTTCGTTTCGTAGTGTTCGCTTTCCCAAAGCCCATGCTCGGAGAAGGCGATTTCGCTTCCACTAGCCGTTCTTCTAGACTCTTACTTGACCTTGCTCATGATCGTCTCGGGACCCCTGATGACTTCAATCTGGGCCGCCCTGGCTTTGACAGCGTTGAGCATGCTTCTCTCGAAATCGTCGCGAGACCGCAACACGGCCTCCACCCAGCTGATCTGAAGGTCCCAATGTGCGTGTTTGAAAGCTTCGTAGGCGTCGGGGAGCGCGTCCTTTTCGACGGTGACGAGCTGCAGAAAGTATTCTGTCACGCGCCACGTCTGTTTGACCGAGCTACCGACGTCGGGGTTTAGCAGAGCGCCAAAATACTCAAAGGCTGTCGAGATGTCATTGAAGAGCTTCTCCTGGAACGGGTCCGTGCGCCGGAACTTGGCACCCTTGTTGCGGACAGACGACAGGTATCGCACGAGCAGTTCGTCGGCAAAGATTTCGGTGAAGATGTCAACGAGGGAGTGGTGAAGCACCTGGCGGTAGTCACCGACGTACTCCTCAAACGTCACCACCATCTGTTTCATGGCCGTGCTCGTATACCACTTGGGCGTGAAGAAATCCGGCATCACCAGCTTGAAATCGACGGAGAAGACTAGCTGGACGAACTTGGTGATGCACCAAGTGCTGAAGTCTATGTAACCATCCCTCAGGAGCTCGACCTCACCCTCGGCGCGCTCCATGTACGCGGGCGAAACGATTGGTTCGAATTTTTGTCGAAAGTTGGAGAGGTATCCAAATCTGTTCTCTTCTTCGTTGTCGTCGACGCACGCGATCTGATCGTTGGCTGTGGCCACAAGCCAGTCCTGCAGAGGTTGAAATCCCTCGAGCTCGAGAGCCTTCCCAGTCTCGAACTTGATTGCTTCTTCGTCGAGCATCTTCTGCCACGACTGCTGTCTCCCCCGCAGCCGCATGAACATGGCATCAATGACGCCCTCGATGACATCCATGCGCTTCGAATTGGCCGCCGCATCCACCTGCTCACGCAGCATGCGCCACATGTCGACAAGGTTCTTGGTCCGGAAATAGCCATACTCGTCCTGGTCCAGGTTGGATCCCTCCACGTTGCGCTCGGCAAAGTCCTTTTGTTCCGCATTGAAAATGCGCTCTATCCACTCGTCCAGGAACTTGATGATGAGCTGACGGAAGTCGCGGACAAGCTCTGTCTCCCTTGAGTCGATGACATGCGGTGAAAGTTCCTCTTGTTTGAAACCTAGCTTCTTCATCTTCTTGTAGTACTTTTCCGGGTAGTTGATGATTTCCAGTGTGTTCGCTGAGCTCGATTCTGGGTCGTCAATCATGCCCACAAGGAAGTCGTGCATTGTTTGATGGTAAATGTCGCCGTACGTCTTGAGGATCTTCCACTTCTTGGGCATCAACGGAGTCATACCAATCTTGACGGCGTTGAGATCGTTGAAGTACCACTTCAGGATCTTGTCTAGCGACGACGGATCATCCAGGAACTCGCCCCTGGACTCGTTGAACTGCCCCTCGACGCTGATTTTGATGGCCTCTGTGAATTTCCCCTTGTAACCACGGACCCTCTTCGCACCGTCGGTGATGCTTTGAAACCTGGTGGCCATCTCCTTGTGGTCCTTCAAGGCCTCCTGTAAAGCCAACACCCTCTGGTCGCTCTTCTCCTCCGCCTCGATAACCACCGCAAATCGTACCACCAGCCCGTTATTGTCGTTGACAACCAGGTTGACGAGGTTCAAAGCAAGGAGGCCAATGTGTTCGTCAAACCAGCCAATCATGTCATCTAGCCGCTGGAAGTAATCCTCCAGCGTCGACTCCAGGCCCGGATCTTCAGCCCTCTGAATCTGCTCCATGGCGTCGTCTCGGATATTTCTCAGCTTCGTGAGCTCGTAGTGTACGGGGAGAAGGTTTGGCATGTTCTCCTTGTCTTCACTGTCCTCCTCCAACAGTCGCTCGGCAATAGCTAGTCGCTCGTTAAAGGTCTCCAGGTTCTTTCGCATGGCCTCGACAGCGCCAAAGTTTCGATGCGCTTGGGACACCAGGTTTATGCTGTTGAAATCTTTGATCATGTTCTGTGACTCAGAGCACAAGCGATCTATCTTGATCATTTCCTCCTTAATTTGCTGCACCGTCTTCTGACCGTCCGTCAGGCCCGTCATACCGGACTGGGTGGTCTCGAGTTGCTCGCGCAGGCCACTGCGAAGCTGGGAATCGACGGCAGCCTTTTTGCGGGAAAATTCTTGTTTCAGGCCAACAATCTTGTCTAAATCGTCGGGATGGCGAAGGAGCTCCGCGAGCTTCGGAATGGGCGCATCCATTGTGGTGAATCGGCAGCTCGTCGGCTGGGTATGGCGGGTGACGACTGATCCCTCGACTATAACTTCGGATCGTTCCGGATGGCTCTTTTTCTCCGGGTGTATGCCCGTGGTAACTAATGGTCGTTCAATCGCCTTTGTTGTCATAGAAGGACGTCGTATGCACTAGTGTCACCGCATTGCGGGCTGTTGCTTTCGGTTGGGTACAGGGGCGACCAGCTCTGGGCGACAAGGCACCCGAAAGGAATGCTGCACGTAATGCAACAGCTATTGCAGTCGCCACCAGCGGAGATCCAATTGAATTGATGTACGGATACGGATAGTGAAGACAAGTATCCATGCTAAGTACTATCTAAGTACCCACGTACGTAGATTACCTAAGTAGTAAGTAAGCAGTATTACACATTTACTATAATATATATATTTGCTTTACTAGCTATAACAATACTGTCGGTTACGCCATGCCGTAGGGCATGCGGTAACCGTACGCGCTGCCACATACGTGGCGGCATGCCCTCCATGGCCTACTGGCCACGGGTGCCTGGCACCCGGCGCCAGCCGTAGCCGAATGGCGTGGCAATTGGTAA
Organism: Colletotrichum lindemuthianum; assembly: GCA_001693025.2. Classification (NCBI taxonomy): domain Eukaryota; kingdom Fungi; phylum Ascomycota; class Sordariomycetes; order Glomerellales; family Glomerellaceae; genus Colletotrichum; species Colletotrichum lindemuthianum. The sequence continues at coordinate 84,848 of MASP02000164.1, read as the reverse complement.
GCAATTGCCACGCTGTAGATCTAGAGCCTTACGTAGCGCCACACGCCACGTAACGTAGGAATAATAACAACCGATAACCAGAACACCAGTTTACACCCGTACGATGAGATCACATATAGTATGCAATTATCCTGACGATTAAACTAATACTAATTAGTAGTTAACCTAACAATCTACTATTATACTGCAGATTAGTAAGATCTATTATATCAGAAGAAGTAATTACAAAACCTTATACCTAAAGTTTATGTAAGGTAAAAGATTACGAGATTATTACTTAGATACTTTAGATCCTCCCCACTCTATAATCCTACTGGAAACTTCTAAACTGTATACTAACTTTTTAAGGAGACTATTATTAAGACTTAAAATTAGGCTCTCACTATAATTTAAACTGAAGTATTCTTTATAGCTCTACTGAAACTTTAGATTAGGCTCTTAATATTAATAACTAGAGTATATTTAGTAAATATAATAATCTTTTTTAAATTATTACTAGATTTTTAATATTAGAGATTTATAGTATCTCTAGCTTTAACTTCTTAAGAGATCTATATAGCCTCTTGGAAACTTTTCCTCTACTTCTCTCTATATAGATCTAGTAAAATTAATAATCCTCCCTTACTTTATATTCCTCTAGCTTTTATAATAATATCTAATATAGCCTCTAAGGCTGAAATATCCTTATTAAATATTTCTATTTCTACCTCTATAATAATAACCTATATAGATATTATAATATCTATAAAGATCTTCTACTACTTAGATATTAAACTATTTAGGAAGATTTAAAATATTAAGTATACTAATATTATACTGAATAATATTATATAAGTTTTTAACTATATTACTTACTATATAGCCTTATATAAGAAGCTAGAGATATATAATTAAAAGCTTTTTTGAATATTCTAGGATGATTTTAAAGATTAGCCTGAAATAATATAGTAACTTAGCTATATAGTAGTTATATACTACTTTAGAGATTACTTTATAAACTATAAAGTTAAGGTTTCTATTATTAGTAGTTAAATTTATATCTATTTTCTACTATTTGCCAGCTAAGAAGACTTTAATATATAGACTCTTAAAGATATTATAGAGATTAGTAAGTAATATCTAGCCTTTAAAGTTAACTTTAAGTATTTCCCTAATCTCCTTAATAATATAATATCTACTAAATAGTATCCTATATTACCCTCCCGTAGGGTTAAACTTAAAGCTGAAAATATAATACTAGTAGTATCCTCATTATAAGAGGTTGAAAAGAGATGCCTATAGCTAACTTAAGTAGCCTATATACCTATAATATAAGATAAGAAACTTCTAATCTAAATATCAGTCTTACTAACCTCCTAATTATCTATCTTAAAGCTTCTCTAATACTAAGAGGATTACTAAAATTATAACTGAAACTAACTTAAATATTATAAATATCCCTTATATATTACTACTACTATTCTTTTTGATAATATATCTGCTAAATATATTATAAACCTTATAAAGTTATATAATAAAAATATAAAATATAGTAGAAGCTTTTATAATATCTTTAAGTTAAAAATCTATATATTCTGTAATTACTACTTTAAGCTTAATATTCTATAGTATATATAGGTAGAGCTTTTTTTAATTATACTTAATAATAATACTCTTAAGTTTTATTTTAACTACTTAAGTAACTTAAATATTAACTTTATATTTAACAAAATAGTTTAATAGGTTAAGGATTACTTTAAGAATAATAAGAATTAACAGCTTTATCTCTCTAACTAGTAAAATACTACCTTTTAAAATATTATTAGTAAGAATCCTAATAAAAACAAAAAGGAAGCCTTCAAGCTTCTGATTTTAAAGCTTATATATATCTAAAAAACCTTCCTTATTAAAATCTAAATGAATAATATCCTCTACTTCTAACTTATAAGTATATACTATAATATACTAAAGTATTAATTAGCTTTCTTTAGTCTTATAGTAATCCTCCAGAATCTCTATAATTAGTTATAATTCTCTATAAATAATATCTTATTAATATAAAAGATATAATATTTATAAAATAATAACTAGAGAGTAGCTAGAGACTAATTTTAGACTGACTATATATATAACTTACTTTAAGGTAACTCTTAAGACTATAGCTATACCTCTATATATCTATAAGTTTACACTCTAAGTAGCTATCACTTACCTCTAATATCTATATATAGCTATACTAATTAAAAATACTATATATATAGTAAAACTAGTTACTAGTCTATAAAGTATACTCTTAAGAAGAAGTATACTGCTTTTAATAGGTATAAGTTAACTACTATTACAGGCTATACCCGGATATCCGGCTAGGGCTATACTTAGGTATCCGAAGCTAACCCCCTCGCCCAGGTGGGGCCCCAGTGGTCCCTATATAGTATTATATATACAGACTTTTTCCACGCACTTATAAAAGCTTCTCTTTTACTCCTTAGTTCTAAATAAATAGTATTTTACGCCACCTTCCAGTTAAATAAGCTTAGGTCTAGCTTTTTATATATTTAGAACTTAGTTTTATTTACTATATAGATAATACTAAGTAGAATATAGCTTCATACTAGTTAAATATATAATTTAATTAAATATAGCTTCTAGGATATAATATTATATAATAAGTAACTAACTAATTAATATAAAGAATAATAGAGAGTACTAAAGTCCCCCAGGATACCCCTATAGATAGTAACTTTATTAGTAAACTACTTCAATAGTAATTATAATATACTTTAAGTTCCCTCTACTAGAGGATTAATAAGCTTTTATATAAGTTAGTAAGATAAGATACTATAGTAAGTAATAATCTCTAGGTAGCTACTATAATAAATACCTCTAGTTTATATTAGGATATTTCAGTAACCTCCAAAATAATATTTATTAGGATAATAGCCTTTAGGGTTAATAATATTATTATATCTCTACTAGTAGCTAATTACTAAAGGAAACCTCTTTCTTTACCTCTAAAGTTTTTAGGTAAGTAGAAAGAATACTAAGTATAAACCTAATAGATAAAAACTAAACTTAAAATTAATTATTATTTCTTTAATAATAATTAGAAATACTAATATTTAATTTATTTCTATTTAAACTTAAGTTTTCAGTAGATAGTTGAAATTTTCTATATAGCAGAAAAGCTAGAGAATTTCTATAATATAAATAATTTTATAAGTTATCTAAATAAAACTTACCTAAATCCTAATAGCTAGCTTTATATTATTACTTAGCTATAAAACTTCAGATAGGAAAATAAATATCTATCTATCTTTCTACCTTAATTTAAATAGATTATAGCTAATACTAGAAGATATATATAACTAGATATAATTTAGATTTTCCTACTGGAAGCTACTCTATTCTTCTATCTTAAGGAACTATTTATTATAATTAACCTTTCTATAAAATATAAATTTTAGTTATTGAAAATTTAAGATATAATTTAGAAACTTGAATATATAAAGGAGATATTAGTATACTACTAACTACTCTACTAGAAACCTACTACTTATAATATAGAAAGTAATATTATAATAACTAAGGTAGTTAAGAAATAATAATAATATTGAAGCTTTAGTAGCTTCTTTTCTACCTTTAAGAAATATTCTAAAAACTGCTAGAATATCTATTAATACTTTAGATATAGTAAGAAAAACTATATCTATAGAAACTATAAAATCTAAAAATATAAGAAAACTAATATAAAAATTATAAAAGCTATAATTACTCTAGATTATACTGGGGATAACTAGGGGGATAATACTGCCTTACCTAATAATAATAAGGATTTAGGAAAAAAGTAACTCCAGAGTGAAGTTAGGCTCTAGAGCTAACTAAAGTAGAAATAATAGAATAGGGGAAATAATAGAAATAAAAACAGGTAAGTAACTAATAGTTAGCTACTATTTAGACTAGAATTAATAGAAATTACTCTATTAATATACTTATTAATATTAGAGTAATATACTTATTAATATAGACTATAATACTTATACTATTATTAATATCTCTCTTATAAAGAAATTTTACTTCCTACTAATTAATAAGTTAAAGAAATAGATAAAGAAATATACTATTAGGCTATTATTTAGTAATATCTAGAAAGTAACTATTCTAACTTTAGAAGTTAGTAACTATATATAGAAGACTTATATTTATATTATAGAGAGCCTGCAGCTATTTTTATATCTTAAGTAGCTATAAATAAAGAATAATTATATTATCTATAATACTAAAGCCTAATAGATAATATATAGGAAAAATAGTATAATAATATATCTAGAATATTAAAATAAGTTAGTATAATTTAAGAGAATCTAGTTAACCTATCTACTTAATACTAATTTATTTATATTTATCTACTAATATACTATATAGTATACTAGTAATATACTAAGTATCTACTAAGTTATATTTATAAATCTTATAGATATTAAGAAAATATTAGCTTTTAAAGTAGAGGTAAACCTAAAGGATTATATTCCTATAAATATTTTAAAGGAATTCTCAGATTTCTTCTATCTAGATTTAATATACTAATTATCCCCCAGCTAATTAGAATTAAATTACTATATTTTACTAATTCCTAATAATAAGGAATAGAAACGAGATTTCTTATAGAAACTTCTCTATAATATATTATAGAAGAAGCTTCTAGTATTTAAAAAGATTCTAGAAAGTTTACTTAATGAGAAATTTATTAAGGTAAGTAGCTTCTCTACTAATATCTTAATCTTCTTTATAAAGAAACTAGATAGAGAAATATATTTTTATATAAATTATAAAGTTTCTAATATAATTATAAAGAAGAATTATTACTTCCTCCCTCTTATATTAAAGATTCTCTAGAGAATTACTATTATTTACTAATATACTAAACTTAATATTATTACTGTATTTTAGAAGATTAGAATTAATAAAGTGAACTAGGAGAAAATAACTTTCTAGATATATTATAGTTTCTTTAAATAGATAGTATATCTTTTTAGACTTACTAATATTTCCGTTATATTCTAATAATATATTAATAGCTACCTATAATAGTTTCTAAATAATTTTATTATAATATATATTAATAATATCTTTATTTATATTAGTAATTTATAAAAGAAATATAAGAAGAAGGTTAACTAGATACTTAGCTACCTTACTAATATAAACTTAAAGTTAAATCTAAAGAAATATAAATTCTCTATTATTATAGTTAAATATATTAAGTTTCTTATATTAACTAGAAAAAATCTCTTTTATAATCTAAAGAAGTTAAAAATTATTACTAACTAACTTCCCCTAGTTTACTGAAGAATATTTATAGTTCCTTTAGGTTTGCAAATTACTATAAAACCTTTATACTATAGTATAATATTATTATAAAGCCTCTAAACTATCTAACCTAAAAGCTTATTTCCTTCTATTAGAAACTGAAGTAATAAGAAGCTTTTCTAATACTGAAATACCTCTTTACTTTAAAATTAGTATTATAGATATTTAACCTTAATATCCTAATAATAGTAGAAACTAATTATTTTAAGTTTACTCTAGAAAGTATATTAATATAGAATAATAAGATTAAAATAAGGTATCTAGTAGCTTTCTACTTCTAATATCTAACCTCTATAGAATTTAACTATCTAATCTATAATAAGGAACTCTTTATAGTATTAGCTTATTTATAAATATAAAGGGTAAAGCTATAAAGTACTGGGAGGTTTAAGATCCTTACTAATTATAAGGATCTCAAATATTTTATAAAGAAATAATAACTTATAGAGAGGTAAAATTAATAAGTAGAAAAATTATCTTAGTAAAATTTTTATTTTAAGTATTAGCTGGACGCCTAGGTAGTAACTTCTAATATTCTCTCCTAAAGGAAATGAAATATCTCTAGAGGGTAGAATAATAAGAGATAATAAGGATAAGTAATATAAATTATTTTAGATAATATTATTCCTGCGAGGCTTCAGATAGAATATATAGATATTACTAATACCTAGGTTTTTAAAGGAAAATTAAACTTACAGGAGATATAGAACTATATTACTAAAAGAGATTCTTTATATTAATAGATCTTTATAGTAGTTTAGTAGGAGAAATATAACTTTCCCCCTAACCTTTATATTAAAGTCTAGATTACTAAGTATACTATTAATATACTAGAATAGCTTACTTTTAGAGAGAGATTTTAGATACTAAGTAGTAAAGAAAGTAATAACTTTCTTAATAGATTAAAAACTAAGTTAGTATAGAAATTATATAATTTCTTCCCTATAGGCTATTGAGGATATAATAATATACTGAAGATTATAAGTTAGTATTTCTACTAGCTTAAATAATTATAGAGTATTCGCTAGTTTATATATAATTATAATATATATAGAGGTATTTATATTTAGAGGTAAGTTAAAAAGGAATTCCTAAAGTTTCTACTAGTATCTAACTAGTTATATTCTAATTTATTAATAGATTTTATTACTAACTTACCCCCTATAAAAGAATAAAGTAGCTATTACTTCTAAATTATTATTAATTAATTAGATTAGGTTTCTATACTAAAGGAAATAGATATAATAGAGGTAGAAGTATATACTTAGTAGTTTCTCAGTTACTACTATAGGTTTCATAAAATACTATATTCTATTATAAGTAATAAAGAATCTAACTAGGTAAATTACTTCTGGAAGAAGTTCTATAGATTAATAAATATTATATACTTTTAAGTATTAGTTACTATTTATAAACTAATAGAATTACAGAATAGTATAACTAGAAGATTTAAGTAGTTTTAAAGGTATTTACTTACTAGTTCCAGGATAATGAGAATAATCTACTACTTATTATATAGTTAGCTTTCTGTAACTAGCAGTATAGTATAATAAGAACTATATCTTTCTTTATAGATTATAGATATTATATTAATTTCATTCTAGTTACTAAAAAGTATACAGAACTACTTAATAATAGTAAAGCTACTATCTACCAGCTAGTTAAGAGAATATAGTTAGTAATAATATATATCTACATAGAGATAGCTACTATTTAGTAGAAGTTAGAAACTTAGGTAAATAAGATTTAGTTTCCTATAATTTAGTATTAACTTAGTAATAAGGTATAGTTAAATATATCTAACTATAAATTACTAAAATTAAGCTGGAAGCTAACTTAGTTATATTATAAGTATATAATAGTGAAGATTCTCTCGCTATATATTATAAAGTTAGATATTCTAGAATCTATTTACCTATAGTTCTATATAAATTTACTCTAAAAAGCTACTACTAATTTACTACTTAGGTAGATTATAGTTAATAGCTAGCTATTACTACTAGTAGATAATAATAGAGAGGCTAAATAGCTAGTTAAAAATATTCTAGCTGTAAAGATATACTAAATAGAGAGAGAGTATTAATAAGGGGCTCTTATTAAGTAGGAAGGATAAATAAATTCTATATAGAAGCTAGTTAATATTATTATAGATATAGTAGTATTAGAATAGTATAAAGTAATATATAAACTAATTATAGATAATAATAGTAACCTAGTTTACAGCTTCTAACTAGATAGCAGCTGGGGAGGAGGGGGGTAATATTATAGACTATATCTAGATATCCAGCTAGAGTTATACTTAGGTATCTAAAGTTAACCCTCTCACCTAAGTAGGGCTCCAGTAAGCTCTATATAGTATTATATATATAGATTTTTCCACGTATTTATAAAGACTTCTCTTTTACTTCTTAGTTCTAAATAAACAGTATTTTACGCCACCTTCCGGTTAAACAAACCTAGGTCCAGCCTTTCACAACTACTAACCTTAAGGTATATTCTATAATAGTATATTATACTTTCCTTATAAACTATAAATATGTTAATATTTTGATAATAATAGCTTTAAGGTTCCACTAGAGGTTAATACTAATAAAGATATTATTATATAATATTAAATAGATATTAATTTTAAGGAGGGCTATTCTATAGAATCTACTTTAGAGATATTCTTTATATTATGTTATAGTAAGAAACCTATTACTTTTAATAGAGGTAAAATTACTAGAATTCTCTAAAACTAAGTAATAGTTTATACTCTTACTAAAAATATTACTACTAATAGTAAATTTACAGATAATATTACTACTTCTATATATATCTTTATATTTGAGAGCTACTACTTAAATACTGTATTTTAAGGTATTTTATCTAATATAGATATTACTAGTTTCTTAACTACTAGATACTTCTAATTTACTATATTAAAATAATTAATTATCCTCTCTATTACTCTCATACCTCTATAAGGTAAATTAGTTATAATATACTTTAGAGGAGCTATTCTTATTATAATATTTAAGATAGTTAATATACTTATATTACTCAGTATTATTATATTTTATATAGTCTCTTATAATATATTCTTTCTCTTCTACTTTATAGATATAGATTACCTTAATATTATGTATAATAATATCTATGATAAGCTCCACTAGAGTAAAAAAATTATACTTATTATTTAAAAATAGGGATATCTATAGATACTTCTTAATAAGGAGAGAATAATTACTTCTATATACCTTACAGAGATAGAGATATAGAGACTCTACTACTACTTTAGATATCCAGTTGTAGTATATCTCTATAATATCCTTACTAAAGTGGGAAATTTAGTTAAATAATATATTTTTAAGGTTCTTAAAAGATATTATTACTACTATTAAATATATAATATAGCTTCCTTATAATTTTATTTTACTATTTAAAATAATATCAACTTTAACTTTAAGATTATTATTAATATTATTTATATTAATAACTATAATATACTCTATATTATTAATATTACTATAGTCTTTAACGCTACTCAATTTTTACCTAACCTATCAGCAAAAGTAATATAAGAAGCTCTTAAAGTATATTAAATCGATATATACCAAAATCCTCCTATTTTTATTACTACTAATATAAATATAACTTTTTAATCTGAAAACTTCAGATTAGAAGTAAAAACTATAGGATTAAAAGTTTATATTATACCTATTAAGGTGTATAATAATATTAGTAAAGTAGAGTATTACTATATACTTCTTTACTATATACATAAGATTTACTATATAAAACTTCCTACTACTATTTAAAAGATATTCTTTCAGGCAGTATATAAAGTAATTAATAATACTACTAGCTTAAATAACCTTATACTTACGCTACTTTTTTTTAGAGTATATTTACATTTTACGGAAGATTCAACTTCCTCTCTAGATATTATTACCTAAGTCTAAACTATACGTAAAACTATAGAGAAGGTCTACTATAAATATACTAAATATACTATTAATACTATTTTAGTAATATATAATAATCTTAATATCTCTTATATAATAATATTTCTACTTCAGACTTTTATATATATATATAGTGAGAGAAAAAAAGCTAGTAAAGACTATATTCTCTTATTACTACTTATAGTAAAACTTATATTCTTAAGTTACCTTATAGTTTTTAAGAGTTTTAATTAATAGTTATAAAATAGTATTTTAAAGGTAATAAATAAAAGATTAATAATAATATAGCTGAAGCTATAGTTTTATGAGAGTTAGTATTTATAATTTTATATACTAATCCTCAGTTAGACTAAAAATCTCTAAGTAATCTAATAGTAAATAAAAGCCTATAATTCTATATAACTATTCTAATTTTATCTGCAGCTATCCTTAAGACTCTAAATATATAGCTAACACTTTAAATTACTTTTATCTTAAGAAATAATAATATCCTCCCCCCTCTAGTAGTTAGTAATCTACTATCTTAACTATAAATAACTTAGATTATATTAAAGCGTCTAAATTATATAATCTATAAGTATATAGTTAGTTTACTACCTCTAAAATATAATTAAGAGGTTTATTTTATTATATACCTTATAGTTAAGAAGTAGTTAGATCTAGTATTCTTACTTACTTTCTATATAAAAAATATAATTATAATATCTAGCTTACTATTTAAAAAATTAATCAAAAAAAAGGTTAAGAATATTATTAATAATAATATTATAAAAATTATTTAATATAACTCTATTCTCTATAAAAACTATAAATATTTTAAGTTCTATATTATTAATGAAATTAAAAATAAGAATACTAATAAAATATATAAGAAGTTAAGATTTATAATCTAAAGTTTTAGAGATTATAGTAAATTTAAGATTTTAATATAATTACTAATAATCTAATAAAGTAGCTAATAGTTAATTTTAACTGTAACTTTAATCCTTCTTAAATATAAAAATATAATAATATAGTTTTATAATATTACTTAAGCTTATATTTAAGCTAAAATAGAGTTTATAAAATTTATTATATTTAAACTACTTTTATATCTTAAAAAGTAGTATCCTCTAAACTTTATAATAATTATTATTAAGCTAGTTTATAATCTTATAGAAGCTGGAACTTACTAGTAGGTAACTTACTTTATATACTATAAGGAGAAGTTATAAATAGAAACCTTAATATATAACCTATACCTCCTTATCTTATATACTTAAAATAATATCTTTAATCTTATTAGTATATAAATTAATAATATTCTTAGCCTCTCTAATATAGTATTCTCTTACTGAGAGGATAAGAAGCTTAAAAAACTTTATTTAAGATAAAGCCTAAAATTATACTTTTAGAGACTATACTCCTTATATTTAATAGAGGTATCTTATTACTTTATAGTAATTACCTCTATTTACACTAAAAATACTAAAAGTAAAAACTAATTCTTATTAATATATATACTATATCCAAAATACTTAAGAAAGTATATATTAAATAATATATATATAATATATACCTTACCTCTATATACTAACTAGAGGCTCTATTTAACTTCTTATATATAGTATAAGAATAATAACTCTTAAGTAATAATATTACTATATTTAATAAATAGCTTAAGTAGTAAATAAAATATCTTAATTAAAATTTTAACTTTATATTTCTTAACCTCTCTAAAGTATATCTTTATATTTTGATTAATAGTTTTTTGACTAATAATACTAACCTCTTATTTTAACTAGAATTTATAATAATTCTAAATTAAGAAATTATAACTAATAATAGCTAGTTTAATCTCTATAGTAATCTTATATATTACTTATTTACTAAAAGTAAGAAAATTACTAGAAGTATATTTACTTTAGAAATCTATATTATAGTAGTTAGTATAGACTTTACTTATATTATAACTATATTACTTAAGAAGATCCTTAAATATTAAAAATTTCTTTAGATTCTAACTATTATATATACTAATTTATATTTACTTTATAAATATTTTATAAAACTTAATATTACTAAAAAGAAGTATCTAATAATTAATATTATAATATTAAAGTAGTTATATAAATATTATAAGCTTTATAAAATACAGTAGATTAATAAAAATAATATTATTACTAATATCTTTATAAAAAGTATTCTAAACTATATCCTCGAGAGATTTATTAATTTAAACTATATAACTATTTAAATAGAGAGATAGATAACTTAAGTGAAGTAGATAAATAGATATTTAGATATTATTTAGGCAAAAAGATATAAATTATAAAAAATACTATTTTTCATATAAATAGATAGACACTAAAGTATATAATAAAAAAAAAGTTACTAATATTAGTTACACTATACTATAGGGTATATAGTAACTATATATACTGCTATATATATAGCAGTATACCCTCTATAGCCTACTAGCTATAGGTGCCTAGCACCCAGCGCCAGCCGTAGCCGAATAGCGTGGCAATTAGTAAGCAATTGCCACACTGTAGATCTAGAGCCTTACATGGCGCCACACGCCACATAACGTAGGAATAATAACAACCGATAACCAGAACACCAGTTTGCACCCGTACGACGAGATCACGTACGGCGTGCGATTACCCTGACGATTAAACCAACAAATACATCATACTGAAAGTAAACATGAACTGATTCTTGAAAAGCTAAATATAACAACTTAGTTTATTAATATATCTCTACTATAAGATGAAAAAATTATATCTTGTATCTTTGAAAGTACGAAAAATATATGTAATAAGCTTTACTACAGCTTGACAGACTATCAACATTACTCTAACATAGTCTTCCCGATCTCACTTTGCCATCCCTTGGCCCTTTCAAACCCGTTCGAGTGGGTCTGGTAATCCATCAGGGCCTGGTAAACCTCGGCCTTGGAGCTGAGGACGAAGGGCCCGTACTGAACAACCTCTTGGTCCAGAGGCTTTCCAGCAATGAGCACGATGCGCGCATCCCCATCCGCATCGGCGTCAACCTCAACGTGAACGACCTCGCCCTCCTGCTCAAAGACGACATTATGGTACTCATCCACAACACGTTGCTGGGAACCCGTGCCAAATACGCTCTGTCCCTCTAGAGTGTAGGCGAAGCCGTTCCAACCCTTGGGCAGCGGCTGGACAACTTTGCCTCCGGGCTTGATCCGTACATCCAGAATCCAGACGGGCGTGTAAGCAAGGTCACGAACTGAATCGACGCCGTGGCTCTGCCCAGATATGACTTTGATGTGAACCTTGCCGTCGTCTGTATCGACGTTTGGGATCTCCTTGGCGCGCAGATCACGGTAGCGCGGCTCGCAGCTCTTGAGTTCCTTGGGTAAGTCGACCCATAACTGGAGGCCGATGTTGGCGCTTCCGTCTGGATTCTGCTTCGGCATTTCGGCGTGCATGATTCCTCTGCCTGCCGTCATGAATTGCAGGTCGCCTGTTTCGATAGTGCCCTTGTTGCCGGCGAAGTCCTCATGGTCGACTCCGCCGTGCAGCAGGTAAGTGATGGTTTCCTGGCCCCTGTGTGGATGATCCGGGAAGCCTGCACCAGGACTGATCCGGAAATGGTCTGCTCTATTTGTTAGCCACTTGTGCAGTTCTGAACGGCGAGAGTCGAGAAAAGTACCCAGCATCAGAAAAGGAGAAAAGTTCTTGAGTTGCGGAGTCCCGATGGAACGGCGAACGCGCGCACCAGCTCCTTCTGCTTGTTCGGCGGCCAAGAAGACCTTGCGAATTGTGCGAGGAACTGACATTTCGGTGGCGTACAGATGATGGTCCCCCCTCTGAAGTTGCGCTTCCAGTTTGCGGCTTCCCGAGATGGTAGTGATGTTCAAAGTCCTACTCGCCAATTGGAAAAGGTCTACTGTCGTGTTGGCTGCGAAATCAAGTATGCCTTGCTTCAGAATAAGAAGTGATGCGAACCCAACTAGTATGGACGCCCGAAATAAAAGAGTCTTCATGGATGACACAGAGGCTGAGCTGGCTTATATATCAGGCCTATACGTGGATGAGTTAAAGGGGATTACTTTGGCCCCTCAAAGAACAAGGAGCTGCGTTGACTAATAGACAGCGTCGTCGGTTCCTTTCTCCAGTGGAAAATCTTCCAAGGGACGATGAGGCATGGAATCGAGAGGTTGTTGCCAGTGTCCCGCCTCATTGTGGTTTTTTGGTAAGCAGGCGGGATTAGTCAATTTTACATCAGCATCACTAGCAGACTTCGTTGGCACATTTATGGGGTAATTAGGTGCGAATGAAGGTCAGATGGCACCTTCCCGCATCAAGCTCTGCCGTGAGGTGCAGCAGTGGTGACAACCTGGTAGCGTAGGTAATGTACCTTACAGTGCCAGGTAAAAAAAAACACGGTAATCGTGATTTTCCCACCAAAACACTACCTTTTCAAAGCGGATTTTATACACGTTCAACAAAAGTAATAAATAGTATAAAAATCGTGTTTATTCTTTAGTATAATATAACTACTAGAAATTAGTTATAGGTAATATCTATTAATAATTAGAGTATATATATAGATTTAAAGATTGGAGATTTTATAATTTTCTGTTACAGTAAGCTTATAGTGGGCTTATAGTAGATAAGACTTTTTTCAAAAGCTACTTCTTGGAAGTATTAATATTTAGTAGTATTAATATAGCTAGAAAAGTTTAAAAAGAAAACATAGTATAAATCTACTACTTATCTATACATATTCGATTTTTAGATTTAAAATAAATAGTAGTTATTATGTAATGGTAAGTTAAAAAACATAGAGATTTGTGGGTTTCTTGGGGCGAATTTCAGAATTACCGTTGTTTTTTTTACTCCCACTGTACTTCCATCTGAGAGGTAAGGTACTGAAGCGGCGGCGCTTTATTGTGTCACCCGATGGCCTACCTCATCCGGGCAATTATTGTATTATTGGTAGGCTTCCCCAATCCACACATTACCGAGGCGCCCCCCCTTGGGCAAATTTGCTACTCTTTTAGGGTGACGTACTGCCAATGCTTTCTGCAAGCTGCGCCACTTGGCTGCACATTGATGTCAATGAAATTGTTCGTGTTGATGCTCGTCCACTTTCGGGATTTTAGAGACAAAATACAAGCATCTATTAAACTTGCTGATCGTGGCCAGTTTTCCAACCTACTCCAAGATAAGTGAATCATCAGCCTCTCGTGCCCGTGTGCACTCGCGTATAGAGCCGCCAGGGTCAGATCCAGAGCTGGCCTACATAGTCCGCAAACCAGTTTCGACCACAGCCCCGGCCCTCAGCTCCAATCGTGGGGCATCTCTTCGCCCAATCCTCCTCAGCCACTCATTCTTTCACGAGTGAAAGCAATGTGAAATCACATAGCAGAAAGTACAAACGAAAGTGTACATAAGAGCCCTGTATCTGAGGTATCAATTCCGTTCCTTGTCGTATATCGGCGAGGCGTACGCCGCGTCACGTTCGTATGTGCGCTGTGGAGTAAGGGTATAAGCAAGGAAGGAAGGTGGGATGAAGGATCTGTGTACAAGCACATGTGGAAGTTACGAGATGGTACGCTGGTTACGGGGCTCAGTTGTTAACCTTCTCGTTGACAACATCCTTAGCCTCCTCCTTCTTGTAGTGGATGACGTCGCCAACCCAGATCAGGAGTTCGCTGCCAGTGATGAGAGCAGTGGAGAGGACGGCACGACTGTAGGTTGCCAGGTTCTCGCCGCCAACCTTCTTCTTCTCTTGGGCGTACGTCTTGAAAACATGGTCCTTGGCGTCGAGACCGGTACGGATAGGGAGGGCAATGATGCCCTTTGCGCCAGCGTAAAGCTCTTCCGTGGGCTTCTTGATGATGGGAACACGCTCTTCAACCTTGGACAAGGCTTGGTCGCCGAGGGCGTCAGCTTTCTCGGCGTAAGGGCGCAAATAGCCCCATGGACGGGACAAGTATGGAACGATGGGCTCGGCAAAAGTCTTGTAGGCGGAATCGCTTAGAGCCAAGGACTTCTTGCCGACGGGGTTGTTCCGAACATAGACGACGCTGTCGTGAACAAGGGGGTAGTCCATCAAGTGCTGCATGGGCGCGTCAGCAAGGGTATAATCGGTTTACAGGGGTTAATGGGGAAATGCTACCTGAACCGTAACCGAAGGAGAAGACGGAAGATCGCCGTTGACCTGGGCCATTTTGTTGGGCATGTAGACAGGATTATCCGATTGATGTCGAGATGATGTTGGCGCTCTCGCACGACTCAATTGAGCGAAGTCGCGTGATGTATGCTGCTTGATGTTGTGTGAAGCGATGTTCCAGCGGTGATAGTGGTGGCAGAGGCAAGGCAGCAACAGCACCAGACGTAGCAGTTGATGGTTCTAGGAGGATCAAAGCAAGTCTCTCGGTCAACGTCGAGTGACACGCAATTCGGACAGGCGGTATCTGGAGGTATCCGAGGAAAGAGGAAGAGTTTGGGGGGAGAAAGGGAGAATGGTAAAAGAGTTAAGGTGTGACGGAGCAGACGGATGTTTGATGAATGAGTTTGGATAGAAGCAAGGGAGGGAAAAGGTTTTGGATATCAGGGGGCTCGAGTCTGAGGTAAGGAATTGGGTTGGGCTGGGGATGAGGGGAGCAGGCAAAGCTAAAAAGGAAGGGAGGGTGAAAGAGGGAGAGAAAAGGGGAGCAGCAGCTGGCACGGGGGGAGGTTAGATTGAGCTCAAAGTCAGGTAATTGCAGAGGGTGGTGACGAGGTAGACGCCACCGAAAGGTATGGACAGAAATGAGAGGCTAGGTATTTATCTTAAGTTGATACTCTCCGTTCGCCTTGGGGACGTCTGGGCTGGCTTAGGACGTAAGCTAGGGCGATTAGCATGTGCTTTTGGCTCCAGACGAACGAACCGAACCAGCCAGACCAGACCAGACCAGACCGCGCAGGTGGTGAATTGACGTTTTGACATGGGGGCTACATAAAAGACGGGAGCCTGTGCACCATGAGGTGGACTCAAGTATCGGGGTAGGTATCCGCAGCCTACAAAATCTGCACAAGAATACCTGCATGATGCTCGAAGTGAGCCAATGGATCAGCTGGGTTGATCAGTACTGCAGACGATGTGCCGTCCGTCACCCTTGTACAGAGGCAGGCAGCAGGCATGCTGGGTTATACATCACCGTCCTCTTCACTGTACAGGAACACCGGCCAGAGATGCCAGGTTAGGTACGCAAAAGAGCGTGGAAATGCAGGAGCGGCAGCGGGCAGTGAGTGGAATGCCGGTGGCGGCAGGATGGTATTAATACTGGGCCTTGGGAACGTGTGTATCCAAGGTCGTGACATACCTACGTGGTAGTTGCAGCGCAGCGCGCCTGCTACACAGCAACCCGGACTCCTACATCGACTTTGATATCATGGTAGCCACGTAAGAGCCGCCTTGTATTGTTTGCCCTATCTACCGTGGTTAGGGAGTACATGGTGCGGGCTATCTGACAGACCTGCTGATGGCGCACGTTCCCAGAGAGAACCCAGCTAATTAATACCTACACAGCAGTATACTCATTCTGTCACGTTCAGTCTAGTTTCGTACCTACATTTAGCTCGGCCCAGAGAGCCCCTGGTCGTATTCTCTCTTTCTTCGTCGACGTACCTAGTCTACCTAGTAGTCTTCAATCAAGCGTATCCAGGTGGCCTACATACGGTAGTAAAGCCACAGATTTACCCGCGCGCAGCAGCTGCCAGAACGACCAACTGTTGCCCCTGACCCCTGACCCCTGACCCCTGCCCCATTCTGGCTGCTGCTCGGTGCAAACGCAACGCGGTGAGATGTGATGTGATGCGACTCTCAAGACGGAACACCCGGGCAGTGATGGCGACAGTGGCGGCGACAACGAAGACAATTGTGACATACGCGGTGACGAGGGAGACATGCACGGCGAATTGTGTTACTATCTAGCGATGCAGCCCAGCAGTTTCATGCGAGTAGGCACATATCATATTATCTCTACCCTAGCACTTGACATGTGAAAGTTATCCATCCCGGCGCCCCGCCTGCTGATGCGTCAAGCTTGAAGGACGACGCAAGGTTTCCGTACCAAGAGGGAGAAGGCACAGAAACCGCAGAAGACGGCATCGTTGAACTGTTGTCGTTACCATCACATCTTGGACTCTCTAGGTTTGTGAAACATTTGACCTTTTGATCAGTGTCATCAAACAAATGATATTCGGCCACCGTTGAAAGAATCAGTGGAAATTCCACATCCACTGCCAAATTCAACTTACACCAGGGTAAGATAGTAGGTAGTGTGGTGCCCAGTACAGTCCCTTAGCAGTAGTGTACGTACTTAGTCGATAGTGTGGTTCCTTTCGTCCAAAAGCGGGGTATGTGCACTACCTACTCAACTGCGTCTTGAACACCACACGCACACAGCCTGCTGATAGCCAACCATAATTCCTTAAAAACAGTAGAGGGAAGTGGCAGCCTCAACACGGCTCGGTTGGGGGCGTCTTAATATGCTCTTTCATGGTGTGCGAAGTCCTCTTCAAACCCGGGTACCAGTCTGCCTCGTCTGAACACTTAGACAATGGTGTAGGTGTCCCTGGATTGCAGTGTGGTGAGGGCGCCGGGTGAGTGAGCATGCCCATACAATCTGAAGACACGAAGCATGAAATCAGCACGTCATTGTGTCGTTGCAAATTACGGACTGCACGTAATCAAGCAGTCGCGACGACGCAGCAATTACAGGCGAGGTGAGACAAGGCGCCGGATATGACAGGAGTCCACATGCCGCACTGTTGTGCAGCACACCGTGCCTTATCTGACATGGCTTAGAGCGGACACTTACTGATCTGCGTTCTTCCCCGAGGTGCTCAGCGAATTGATATAGTAGGCCAGTGCCCGTGTAGGTACTGCGCTGGCGTGGCTAGGCAGAAACGATTAAATCAAGCGCCTGGCCAAAAATGAATCCAAACAGAGGCCTCTGTTTATATCGAGCTCACGGTTTACATATCAACAGAGAAAAATCATAGTAAGCTAGTTACTTAGATATAGTATATCGACTTACTAGTTCGTATACTTACCATAGAAGTAAACGTAATTATAAGTTTTTATTTCAGAAAGTAACTATTTACTCGATTTCGATATATGTAGGCTATCAATCAGTACACAGTGTTCCAGCTCTCTATAGATAGCATTCTAGTACTTTTGTATGTTACTTCACATACTACTCAAGTAAAAATATAATAGAGAGCTGCTGCATAACATAGTAATTACTTTTTGCAGATTCCAGGCGAGCCAGCAGCAGCAGCGGTTTCGCTACTTGTGATGCACTTAATCCCATTGACGGGTAATATATTCCGATCTATTGTTCATTTTGGAAACAATAAAGTGTTTTTTAGGCATTATTACGAGACAGAGACTCGATTACCTTGCTATCTGACTACCTAATGCTTGATGGACGCTATCCACTTGGCCACATAATACGTACATACACCCACATTCACATGTCAGGCAATGTCTCAGACTGCTGCTGCTGCTGCTGCTGCTGCTGCTGCTGCGGGGGGCTCAACGTTGGGACAATTCACCCCATGTATGTTAGGTGCTTGTGCGCCAGTCCGCGCGCCAACGATGCCATCCAAGCTTTCACAGGCTCATTCTCTATGCCCACCCCTGGAAACAAAACCAAAAACCACCGAGGCAAGAAGTGGGATTACCCAGTACGCAGTACGGATGAAGTCGCTAGAGACCGCCGTCTGCAAGTCTCGGGAATCGTGCGCCAATCAAATCCTTGTCCTGACTACACCAAAAACCTCGGTGTTTACTTTTAGACCGAAACGAAGATGAATTGTCGCGTGTTCATCTGCAAACTAGTCGCCTATATCGGTATTTCGCGCTCGTGTAGCAATACCGTACAAGCGGGCAAATAGGGGGCTTTGTCTACTTGACAGTGTCTAAGTACATACTTGTGTACAGCCAGTCACCAGAAGTAGGCTTAGCACCCAGTCAAGCCATTCACTAGCCCTGTGGAACAAGGTGTCTACCTCACTACTGTCACGACATCTATTTTCATGGGTTGTGGGATTAGGGCTTTGTTGCTCAAGTCCGCCTTTTCGCATGCAAGCCGCGTGCCATTTCATGCAGGTAAAGCTCAACCATTGGGAGCATCTGCATGGCATAACATGCTCCATTCGGAGGAGGATTGAATCATAGGATTGATACACTCGGTGATGACACAAAAAAGAAGGGCAGATGTTAAACGATCCCGCTCCCCTTTCTCTTGTCAAGGGAATTTCCATCTAGTCTTTTGTTTGTCATTGATCTGGTGCAATAGCTGCCCAGTAATATGCAGGTTTCCTATCCATGATTGGGCACCGCAACTGAAAGTACGATTCCCGGCCGCAAGACCGTGCCAAATTTGATTCCATCCCGTGGATTGGTCGGGAATATGCGGCCCGGCGATGCAGCCTCATCGACGTGGAGCCACGGCACATTGGCCCACTCATCCCGCCTCGGCTCCGTGACCCACATCGGATACCCAGGTCCGGGTTCCGGAACTTCGCACTATGAAGTACGTAGAGTGTCGTCCACTTTGTCGAAACTGTCATCTTCAAAAGAGTACTGTGGATAGCTCATTTTATATTTCATATTAGAGGCTAGTTTGTGAAGTTCGCCAACTAGCTATCGATGACAGGAAGTAACGAGTATTGAACGACAACAACACTACAGTAACTCGATCTTACGAAACTGACACGATTCGCTAAACCTCCTCGGTTCTTATTTGACATACAATATTACGATCACACAGGTCACTGGCGGTGTTACTATTCAGCCTCCACAGCCAGAGATTTAGGATCTTGAATCTACTGACATAAGGAACAGCAAAGGTACCAGACGAAACAGCTACTGGCACAATATCCCCGGGTTCTGCGCCATTCGGGATTCTGCGGATGACTTGCAGATTTTCCATCAAATTCTTAGACTTACAGCAAAAATTAGGTATCTGTCGATTCAACATACAAATTACATATCTGCCAACAACTCGTAAAGCAGGGTAATGTCGTTTTTGATCACGTTAATCATTGCACTCAGGTAGGAAATGATGAAACAAAGAGGCAGACGAGTTTTGGGCATGTCTCGTGTACTAACAAAGCTTTCCACTGCCGTTTGGACGCCAACATGCTCTGTTGATGCCCTCCCTCCAAGATACAGTCTTAGCCTACCGCACTCCAGCTTGTCCCGTAGAATTCGAGCCTGCATATAACAAAGACACGAGAACACCCTGAAATTGAAAAAAGAGGTTGAATCTGTAGACAATTTGTGCTTAATTGCTGAACACGTCAAGTGGGCCAACCCATGAACTTGGTAAGGTGCCACGGATGGCATACCGCTGCTGTTGCTCCGGAACATGTCCAGATCGTCTCCGGGCGGCGCCTTCCACGTCAAGCTCTATACGTCGGATGCTAGCCTGATGTCATGATGAGGCAGATAAGTGGTCTCGTATCCCATGGGAGGAGGGTACAGTGGCATGGCGTGGGGCATGTCGTTGGCCGAGGTGGAGGTGGGTGCACCGCGGCGAAATCCTCCGTATCCTTCCAACCCGTCCACTAAATAGATCCAAGATGCCTTAGAAAATAGTTACAGCTTGCCTTAGATACCTGAGAGATCGGTGTCAACTAGCCCATTACATACCCCGATGTTCAAGTGGGTTTGTCACAACATTACTGACCGGTTAGCTGGCAGGATCTCGAGCGGACATGGGATCTGGTCGGAGAAAGACCCTCAAGAAAGAGCCGCGGAGACGCCCACAGCTGACCCCCTCGCAAGAACAATAGTGTTTCAACCCAGCTGAGTCACGGCGGGACGCATACAAACGCTATAGCCGCAAAGCCCCTTGAGAAGGGTGCAGTATACTTTCATGAATTGCAGAGAAGGGAGCATAATAGCCACTTGCGGCAAGGTTTATATAGATAAGCGACTTCTGGTCTATGTGCTTGTCGAACATGGATTTGGATGGACCCGGTTCAGCCTGGACTCCGTAGAGCGTGTGGAACCGTATCGGAGCACCAGCTACGGCCGGCCGGCCCCACATTGAGGCGCCACCTAGGTTGCGGCCCTGACGCTAGGCACCGGAGAGATGCCGGCTGTTGCCCTTGCCCCACGTAAATGGGGACCGTCGCAACTGCGCCAGTCACAGAGCCCGCAAGCGCAGCTCAGGCTGTTAAGCACAACATGAGAAGGTCTGTCCGGCGTTAGTCAAGCCTGCACCCCTATGTCTTGTCTTGCTGTAATTGACAGGTCACGCCCCAATACAGAGGCCGTCGGCACCCAGTCGTGCACGAATCGGGCAAAAGCAGCGAGTTTTTTAGCAGGGTATCACCCAATTAGGTCACGCTGCCTGGTTTGTGGGAGCATTACGGAGTATTTAGATGAACATGACCTGATTAGGACAAATACTAGACTACTGATGAACTTTCGGCCCTGGATGGGTGCTAAAATTTGTGGGCATTTGGCAAGTGTGTCGGCAGGTGCAACTATTTCTTCCGGTAAGTGGTATTCCCAATGTACAACCATCATGCTGTACAAGTACCTAGGTAGTCCAACTCGCTGACAAGGACACAAGTGCACAAGGAATAACACACCAGGCGATGGATGCTTCGTTTTCAAAAACCTTCGTCATCGTGGTCTTGAGAGCGGAATACCGCAGATAGTTGTACATTGTAAAATGTCAAACCAAACGAGCACGCGTGGCAGGGTAGCAGACCTGCTTACCTTGTGGGTTTGGCGGGCCTGCCCGATGGTGACGCACAACATGCGGCAGTGAGTGAGATGTTTATGCGTTTTGTGCTGACGCATCCGAGCTGGCGGGTGATACGGAAACAATCGCCCTCGAGCTTGGAAGACATTGATGCGCTTGAAGGCGTTAGACTTTGGTCGATGCCAGTCGACGACGAGCTTTCGCCTACGTTTGGGTATGGCGCATGGAGTGGAGCGGCGAGAGAGGCCAGCTGCTTTCAGGGCCCAATGTGCGCTACCTACGCAGTACATTGGTTATGCAGGTGCAGGAGTACTTGTAAGTATTCACACGCTGGCTGGGCCGATTCTTTCAATCAACATGGCGCGAGGCACGGACAGCGATCAGGGCTTCGGGATAGGTGATCAGATCGCGACAAGGTCAGGGTTTTCTTCTGTCACGCTGGCGATGGCAGCATCCCTTGCGTCTGTGTCGGTACTACGGATACCAACGGGGGTAAATTCCCTTCTCTGCAAATGCGGTATACGAGTACACACATCGCCAGCATACTGCGAAAAACCAGGGACTTTGCAATTGACTGGGCTGGCTGGCTGAAGCAGAGACGATCCGCGAGTTCATCCGCGCTTCAGCCCACGAACGAACGTTGTCATCCCAAAGGCCAAATGCTGTACTCCGTATCCGCAGTAATACATACCACCAGCCACCGGACCCATTCGCAATGGACAAGTCCCGGCAACGTGGGGGATTGGAAGCTGAACCACAAAGCGCAGATCCATAGCTGCTTCGACTTGCGCTGCGCGACATGACACACCGAGTACCACGTACGTACAATACGATACGGGCATTCAGCACAAGCCCTCCAAGGGACGTCGGGTCAAAGCGCTGCACCGAATCATGGCGAGATCCCCTAGCCTGCGTCTCTGGACTGGTGGCAAGGTGCCTGCTGCCTACACACACTCACGGCACGGGCGAGAGGAAATCTGTGTGACTTCGCGGCCCGCGGCCCGCCTTCGCTAGGTCCGCAATGTTGTGAAAGTCGCGCAGCGGAGGAGGGTGACGTTTGACAACCAGAGGGAAATGCTCGGGCATGGATCATGGAAAGGCTCGGTGATGAGCAAGGCGTCCGAACGCGAGGGAGGGGCTTCCCCGTCAGAAGTAGCCCACGCGAATGCGAGGAAAATCTCTCTTTTAAGCACGCTGGCGTCGAGGCGGATGTCACCGAATTGGCGAACACTGGTTGGGGAGCAGAGGTGAGGAGGGCCAGCATCAACACAGCCCCAAAATGACCGTGAAAGTACTTGGAGTAGATGGGTAGCTTGGCGACAAAGGTGTTCTCGATCGACCTGCCAAGGACAAAGCGTCTTGATCCCGCGAAAGACTGGATGGAATGGCAGTTGGAGTTGTCGCGTCTGGCGCGTCTGATCGTTTGCCCCCCCCCACACACAAAAGCCGGAAAGGAAAACGCAACCAAGTGACCGCCACCAAACCATCATAGATTTGGACACTTCACTGTCAAGGGCCGGCTACTACCCCTCCAACTTTCTGTGTTTTTGCCTCTCCCGCGTCACTAAGTCTGGCGTCGTTCATAGTGTGCAACTGTGCATTCTGCCGAGCAGTTTACCCGCCAGGTTTGCCTCATGGATCGTCCATGGATGTCCCATCGACGATAAGGTGCCACCCATATACGACTTCTCAAGGGACTACGAAGATGCTTTCCGTACATATCCGTAGTGTCCATTTGGAGTTCGAGCGTCGAGTTGAAGGTCAGATTGTTTTAGCGAGCCTCAAGCGGCGTTCTCGGAGAAGGCTAACCACCATAGACAGGTTGCGCTATCTGTAAGACTGTGCGTGTGGGAAGCTTTGTGGACCCTCACACGGGGATACCGTTTGGGTGCCACCCTTCTTAGGTTGTTGCATTTGACATTTGCGACGCTGGGGCCATCGCTTGCGTTCCATCGGTACGAGTCGTTGTGCTGCACGAAGCTGGGGTGCAACATATTCGCTGCACAATCTGTGAGCTCGGACATTGACGACAGAGGATGAGGCAGAGGAGCCGTAATTTCGTGAGCGCCGGCAATAGCCTAACTAGGCGTGGTAGGATTACTCGTGTGGGGTTTTTCGACATCGGCAAGGCTTTGGCGGCTCGACATCACTGTGCATGCACAGTGCACATGCGAAACTGACCAATACTTGCCTTTGCCTGTTTTAAGGTAAGTCAAGGTAAGTAGTGCATTCGTGCTTCCTTCATGGACATAATACGGAGTACCTTAGATACTTTGATAAATACTAGTAGCAGAGCGGCAAGCGGGGGAAGCCAGTCCTGCCTCGTACCGCAGTTATAGGCGGGCCCCCACCATTTCTCCCGGCTCGGAACAAAAGGAAGCGGCTCAGGGCAAAGAGAAGGAAAAGAAGGGCTCGACAGACGCTAGCACCACTCCATAGTTTGTGGGCTCCCACGAGTCTTGTCCTGCCTCGTTTCGTCTCGGCTCGTTTCTGGCTGAGATTGGCCACAAGTACCGGCAGTACACTGTACCTGCCTTAGTGCTGCTCAAGGCGTGGGTACCTACCTTACTCAAGTAGATCGACGGGTGGAAGGCGAACGGGAGGACATGAGAACAAACACGATGAGCATGCCACCCAAGGTGCCTAGCCAGCCACACGTCAGCAAGACTGCGACGAGTCCAGACAAGACGGCGATGGCGTATTCGACGGGCTGGACTTGGGAGGTAAACCATCGGTCGCCAATGCGTCATCTCCTAATTAGTAGGTATGTAAGCACCAACAGGGTGTGGCAACATAGTCAACGTAGCAGGTGGCAGGCAAAAAGCCGGCCCTTTATTCGTTGAGCGTGTCAACAGTGCAAAGCCTTCTTTTCCCTTCCGATCTTAGAACGCACTTGGGATGAGCGCGCGAAACACACGACTTCTTTCTTTTAAGCTGCTAAATGCCGTTTGACCAACAGCCCTGATCTTCGGGGGCTTCCACTCGTCTTTTTCCTGCCAACCAACAATCTAGACTACTGCTGCCCTGTAGGTAATCTGTCCTCAAAAGGTCGATCGTTATGTATTTGCATGCGCTGGGCCGCTTCACTGACTGGTCGGAGCCTCTCGACGGTATGGGTAAAGTTCTGAGTTCTACGCCACTGAGCATTTTTGGCGATATTACACGCAGAAGTTCGTTGTCAGTAGATCCCCTCGATCTACTCCGTACGCATACGCAGTACGGAGTACGGATGCGCGATAATGTTTTGCCCCAGATGCGACAGAGCACCTGCCGTACTCCGAATGTTGCTTCGCCTACGTTCCTACCTTACTACGTACTTATTTGAGGCACCTGTTTACGCATCGCCATTGGGTGAATGGTTGCAGGCGCCCTGCATCTTCAATTACCTCACCTACTACGTACAGTGTAGGTGCTGATGGAGTACTTGCAGGTAGACTGCTACCCCTGCTTTACACAGTAATGGCAAAAGCGATCCAAATCCACACAGTGACTATCTCGACCAGGTGGCTGCGGAATTCTTTATGAACAGTGTATCTGCGAGACTGCGACACACATACCTACATCACTACCTAAGTCAAGGTATCGCGATACAGCAGCAACAACTTATCTAGTAGGTACCTTCAGGTACCTTAGCATGTGGCAGGCATCTTGATGCCACGGTGTCTTAGCGAATCAGAGTGGGATGGCACTGCAACGCTGTGCTGCATGCCCCTTGCACACCCGTCCATGCGTGCAGCAAAGTAATGGGACCTACAAGTAAGCGTGGGCCCTCCCAATGATCCGTTCGCCTGCGTGAACGGTTCCTGTCCGGGTCCCAACTGTAGCGGCTGTTTTTCCCAGTATTGTACTGGTCATCCGCTCAGCCCCTATCCTCGATTTCCACCCTCGGCTCAGTGTCGTTACCTATTATGAGATATCTGGAAAAACGCAGTGCCGGCTATTCTTGTGCGATTGCTCTGGGTGCCTAGGTAGGCATTTGAGAAAACCCTACCCAAGGTAGGTAGGCTCTTGAGACAGGTATCAGTTAGATGGCAAACATCTTGCAATTGGGCAGGTTTAGGACCTCGATAGGCCTAGTTAACCCCCGGCGTCTTCCACTACCTACAAAGTACACTAGTTGCACTAGGTAACGCCCCTGACCCTGGACGAAGCTGAGAGCAACGCTGCAACTATCCTGTCCGGCATCGTGCTTGGTGCGTGGTGCTTGGTCCTCCTGCCTCATCCTACGTTTACCTTGCAGAGTATGGTATCACAGTACGGAGCGTGTCCGCATCGTCCTTGTCATCTAGGCCGAGTACACGACTACTTGGGTATTGCGCGTGTCTGGCTTTCTCGCAGCGGTATACTACCTCTGTGTACTGTGTAGGTAGGTAGCTTACCTACCCGCAGCCAGTGCCACACCTACCATGCTTTGCATGGTTGCCATCTTCACCCACACCTCCTTTCCTTCTGTTGTTTCCCCATTGTTCCCATCTTGATTCCCCCTGTCGCAATCCCCCCTTTACATCAACTTGAACTGCCTCTTCTAGTCTTGTCGCTGAGCTTTCTCCTTCGCCTGCGCTTCTCTCCTTTCTCGCTTCTTCTCTCCCCACCTGTCACCGAGCAGTCTGTCAGTCAAGCAAATCTGTCCGTGCCAGAGCCTCAATTTCAGCTCGACCAGACCAGATAATTGTCGTTGCTCTCTACTAGGCCTCTTCGGATGGCGGCCTTTTGAGCAACTCCTCGACCGACTAATCCGTTACGAGAGCTTGCTCTCCTGGTGACTCGTCCGTCGACCTACTCCCCCCGGAGCCGAATCTATCATCGACCTTCCTTTCCAACACGCTGGATATCTCGTGTGCGTCACCTAGACCTTCGCCGACCAGATCGCTTTCTCTCCTTTCCACTCGAAACTCGTGAAGACCTTGGCCGACTCCTACGACGACTGTCTCGACGACCAAACATGGCGCCTTCGCTGCACGCGCACTCGTCCTTCACCAGGCCGCGGACGAGCGATCGGGATGCCCGCCCAAGTACCCGCGATCAAGGCGACAATAATCTCATTATACCGAGCCGCACTTCGTCCCTCCACTCACGTATCACACAACCGATCCCGTCGACCTTGAACGCGAAACCCCAGCAGCGTACGCCCAAGACTCTCACCCACGCTTACATGGTGTGTGGTGTTGGTAGGGAACCATCGCAATGGGTTAAGGCTCCGGCGCCGTCCCAGGGCAAGATTGGACATATGAAAGGGGCTGTCGGTCAATTTTGGCTGCCCGAGATCCTTGGAAGCAGTCCACGACTAGAGCAGGACAACGAGATTGCTAGAGCGTTGCATGCTGCTATGCGGGTCAGTGGCTTATTCTCTGTACACTCAAATATGGCTCGCATTACTTACAGAATCTCAGGCTTGCTTCCCACACGATGTTGAGATCTGCACCGGCCGCAGCCAGCCTCATTGTGTGCATCACGCCTTCGTTCTGCAGCAGGACTCTTCTCACACTCTCTACGGCATATGTTTGCGCGTGTGGTCAAGAGCCGACGAGAAGAGGGCCGAGACAATTCGTGATCTGCGCAAGAGGACCGAGCCCGACTACTACGACAACCCAGATGAGACCTACTGGATTCCTTACTGCCTGTCATTCTTGTCTCGGTACCCCCTCTACAACCTACTCGGGGATTACCTGAGAGGTATGTGGATTCACTGGAACAAAGCTACGAACTTGTTTCACGCTGAGGAGGTCTCCCGCATCCTGAGCTTCCCGGCTCCAAGGCTTAACGATCTCGTCCGAATTGACATGAAGGACTACGCTCTTTGCTACCAATTTCCCTCATCGCCGACGGGCTTTCAAAATTTTGCCATGTGGCCTTTGTTCTGTTGTTTGTCTATCCCCAACATTGTCGGAGTTGTCGAGGCCGCCATTTCTCCGACGCGTCGCATCATCTTTGTCAGTCACTATCCCGCCATGCTGACCATGGCCGCCGAGACAGTACGCTACTGCGTCCGTGTCTACGAGTGGAGCGGCCTTTACGTTCCTGTCGTCCACGCTCGACATGCCAAGGATCTGGTCCAAGAGCCTGGTCCTTACATCCTAGGCGTAACTGCGGAGTGTCGTTCTCTCTTCACTGCGCCGACAGATGCCCTTGTGGTAGATCTTGATCGCAATTTTGTCCTCACATCCAGCCCTCCGACAGCGTTGAACCCGGGTCAACGTAACAAGTTCGTCACCCGCCTCACACAGTCTCTCAACGGCGATGTCACTCCGTCAGGCGTTCCGCAGCATCTTCGATCTGCCTACGGCGGTGGCAAGCTCGTTCCCGCTGGTCAAATCATTGTCATGCGCGGGGAGGTCGAGTCCATCCAGGATCCGGAATGGTGGAACCAAGACGCTGTTATGGCAGTTATGGATCACGTTTGCGAGAAGATGGGACGCAACACAGGCATCAAAGCTGTCTTCGGCGGTTCCGTCAAGAAACCATTGATGACCAAGGTGTCAATGAGGCATCTCAACGAGATTGTTCGCGAGAGGAACCAGTATTCTAGGGATGCCCTAGAAGCCTGGCAGGACTTCATCAACCTGAAGGGCCGTATGGATACTGAGTTAAGCAAAGTCACCAAGCGAAACAACTATCTCAACGAGGAACTCGAGAGCTGGAAACAACAGGTTGGTCTATCGCGCAATGTCCACTCGCTCAATCTAACTGGTTTATGTAGTTCCTCAAGTTCCAGGCCTTCGCCGAGCAGCTCACCAAGGAGACTCAAGATCTCAAGAGCAAGATCGAGAGTCATAAGAGAGAGAATAGGCGGCTTGCCGGTCTCATTGACCAGCAAAAGGACGACAATTCTCGCCTGTCTGTCCGCTTGGGCGCGACTGAGAAACAGCGCGACGACGCTCTCGAAGCTCTGGTATTACAACAAGAGATTGCCGAGGAGCTTGAACGCGAGCGCAAGCGCAACAAGAAGGAGCTGGCCGCTCTTCAGCATACCAACGTGACTATTCTCAGACAGCGCGACGAAGCTCGCCGAGTTGTGCTGCATCTGCGCAGCCTCATTGGCGGTCAAAGCCATCACATGGAGCACCTGGTGCTGTCTCTGACGAAGCCTGACGATCTCGAACGGGAGATCGAGGAGGGATATGCTCCCGAGGACATGCCTGAAGGTGAAGCCCCTAGAGACGCAGATGCGAACCAGGCTCGTCTTCTCTCCGCTGCAGCCCAGGGAAATAAGAGGCTTTCAACCTCAAGCTTCAAAGACGTTGCCGACCGTCACTTGAAGGACAAGACCGACGCTATTGCACACATTATCAGAAACATCGCTGAGCAGTGTCAGGCTGCGGTTGAGGGCCTGCAACTGGCCCAAGACGCCGAGATCGACGAGCGAGCAGCGAAGCTTCGCGCCGCGCGGCGTCGCAGCAATCTCTCCGCCGCAGGCCAGAGCGACGATGGGCACGACACGCATTCAAACGCGACCTCTGACCTGGGTGAGGATAGCCATCTTCACCCCGTCTCTGGCAGAACGTCCAGCATCCCTCCAACACCAGATCTGGTCCCCAACCGAAGCAGCACAGCCATGTCCTTTGCCTCCAGCGCCGCTACCCCTGAGAGGTCGAGTCAGCAGTACATGATTCGTGACGAGATTCCTACAAAGATTGTCGAGGACGACGAAGATTTTGAGGAGGACCGCAGCGAGTCTGAGTCGATGCCTCAGCAGCACGCTGTTGTCGGCAAGCACTCCGATGGTCTTATCCACAGGCCATCAGGCGCCCGCATCAGCGCTCTGGGTGGTACCCGGTAATGGTCGATCAGTCATTACAAGCAATGCCAAATTAATCAAATGCGGGTGATAGTCAGCCAGGGACAAACTTTTTCTTCTGTCCTGGGTCGACGGGGAGGACGATTTACCGACACTACAATTTTTGCCTTATACCTTTTTTCTCTTTTTCTTTTATGCGATTGGCCGTCGTACCCGAAAATTCTATTCCCTGTGGCGTTAGCTCTGTTCATCCTTACATTTGTTTCTGATACACACGTTTCCCCCCTTGTACTCTTTCTTCTAGGTTCAACCGAACGCACTCGCAGGAATAAGTGCAACTCGTTCTCACGATGCTCCCTCACTTATGGGTCTATCAGAGCTGGGAGCTATTGCTCAATCTTGTGCCTTAGATCGTTCCTTTCTCAAGAATTCCACACAGCGAGTTATTCCGGGAAAAAATCGACTTTTGCCATAAACTGACGAAGTGAAATGATACTACTGGCCACTACCCGCAGATACTTGAAGTGAAGTTGCAGTTCGGGATGATCAAGCCTCAGTACGAGGAGATGGTCGAGGTAGTCCTGCTCATTTCGGCGAGAGTTGTTCATTGTGGTTCCCTCACAATCACGGAGAGCCTCTCCTTTTCTCTATCTGTAAATCGTGTGTGGCATCCTGGTCAATGCCAACTTGCCTGCCATTTCTATTCGAGTCAGGTCGCTTCAAAAAGTTTTCTCTTCGATTCCATCTGTAAATGCAGCATGGAGGGCGGGCTCTTTACCGCAATCGATACTCTCATCATCCGGGTTCAACAGCACCTTAACTACTGTGTGGGCAACGACTCGGACTCTGCTTAGTAACCCGAGTGGCCACTACCTAACCAACCGACCGCCTGCTAGATCGAGACATTCATGGTCCGCTGCGATAAACCTTGATAAGCGTGCGCCAGCGTGGATTTCATGTAAAAAAATACCGGCACAATCAAATCGTTCGGAGAAAACTGCGATCAAGGGAAAGACAACGAGTGACAGCACACTTGAGAGCCATCCCAATTCTCCTTGTCTGTCCCAAGCACTCACAATCGCGGTACGATATCGAATCGAAACAGCGCCCTGAAACGGCGCCCAATTCCTGCGGTAGGCCAACTCAAGGCCACACTACCCCAGCAAACACTTGGCAAGTCGCGCAAAGAAGCCTTTCCAACAGCCATGTCCGACCCTCTCCTCACCAGTCTATGTGCCATTTGCCACATAGAGGTGCCCAAATATAAGTGTCCGGGCTGCCTGATCCGAACATGCTCGATAGCCTGCCAGAAACGCCACAAGGTCAGGTCTTCGTGCAACGGCATCCGCGACCCGACGGCCTACCTGCCGCCCTCCAAGCTCAAGACCCCAGCGGGTGTCGATCACGACTACAATTTTCTCTCGGGCATCGAGCGCGCCGTTCAGCGCTCAGAAAAGGAGATTGTCGAAGAGAGGCAGATACTCAAGCCGGAAGATTTGCGCCCGATCGAGGTTAGGACAGTGAAATGGAAGACGGGCAAGGACGGGCGGAAAACAAGGGTTCTGGTAACGGAGCTACTGCACGGTAACAGCGCCGGTGGTGCTGGGGCCAAGGGTGACATGCTTTCGTCGATACCCTTCAAGAGGAGGCTGGCCAAGTTTGGAATTCTGCTCAAGCGCGCGCCTTTCGGCATGGCGAGGCAAAAGGAGAATTCGACGAATGTCAGCAAGGCCTCTGGTCGGATCAACTGGCAGGTGGAATGGCGGCTTCTACAGGCCCCAACGCCGGACGCTCAGAGGGCGGAGATGGAGCAGCAGCAGCAGCAGCAGCAGCAGCAGCAGCAGCAGGCTTGCAAAGAAACCGCAACCACCCCGAAAAGCCAAAGAATACTAGCCAAGACCCTCGACGACGTGCCTCTCTCCAAAGCCTTTGCGTCCGGACTGAAGTGGCACCACGACGACCTCGCCCGAAGGGAGAAGCTACGTACGCAGCCCGACCAAGACCACGACGAGCACGATGCCAACGCCGCCGGCAAGCCCAAGAAGCGCCGCAAGCACGCGCACAAGCCCGGACAGTCCATTGCTACGGCCCAGGACACGGAGACGGGCGCCTGGCACCCGGGCAGGTACTGCCAGCAGAACGGACCCCGGGGAACGTGGACGCCTCACACGGGCGTGCCCGCCTTCACCGGCACGACCGAGGAGGACGAGTCACAGAGGACCAGATACTCCTACTACCTTGTGGGCACTACCTCTGCGGCGGCCGCGGTGGCGGGCCGCACCGTCATCCACCCCGTCGAAGCCGACGTTACCCTGGGCGAGGCTCTCCGCGACATGACGGTCCTGGAGTTCCCGACAATCTACGTCGTAGAGAGCGGCGCGCCCCTGCCGAGCTCCTTGGTGTCGGAGCCAAAGCCCGTTCGCATCACGCCGAAGAGGAAGCGCGAGGATCAATCCGTCGGCGGAAGAGGCGGCAAGGGGCCCAACAAGAAGCGTCGGCGTCGCCCGATGGAGGATGGGGAGCTGCCTAGCGATGTCGACGAGGACAGCGACGACGGCCAAGGAGACGAGGAGGGCAGACTCGACGCCTTGCAGAACATCATCGCCGAGGCGAGTCTGGGGGAGGAAGACGACGACAGTACGACGAGCAGCTCCGGCTCCGACTCGGACGGTGACGATGACGACGTACGGGCGAGTCTCGCCGCCAAATTAGCCCTGCTAGAGAGGCGTCAGCCCCGAGGGGCTGTCGCGTAGTGAAAAGAATAGTGTGATAAGCAACCGCGATACCCTGGACACCCTCCAATCCTATTGTAATTTACTGTATCATAGAACTTCACAATCTGCAACTAAGCACCAATTTATAAATTGCCCCCTCGGGAGTGGGGGCATATCGACTGAGGAGAGACTCGAGAGCAGAGGTGGTCATGATCGAACGTTATTCATTACGTGGCTACGGATTTACTCAAACTTTTTCCCCGACAACGGCTTTACAGCCAACCTTTACAGCCCGCCTTTACAGATGGCTCACGGAATCTACGATGCCTACGAGAGAATGAAAAGGAGAGGAGAAGCTCTTAGAAAATGCCCTTCCATCACGTCATTACGTCCGTCGTGGGAAGCCCCTTTGTGTGATTTCCATCGTTGATTTGCATCTCAAAAAGAAGGACGGAAATAACTCATCATGCCTGAGACCCTCCATAAAAATCCCCTTCACCCATGTTTTTGATCTGAATTGACCACTTCATCCCCCAAAAATGTGCCCCTCACCGAAATGCTGGGCTCAAGACTGGTTGCAGAGTATGACTTATTCGGAATCAAAGCAAGATAGGAGGCCCAGGCGGGTATTTGCGTCGAAATGCACGCGTCCTGACCGAAAAGCAAAAAGGAAGGCCCGTCTCAGATCTAAGCAGTAGACTTAGATAAGCATGGCAGCAAGGCCGGCAGCAGCCAGAAGACCGCCGACAGGGCCAGCAGTCTGCTTGGGGGCCTTGACAGTAAGTCAGTACATGGAGATCCTAAAGGGAAGGAACAGGAAGGGAGAGGAACACATACGAAGCCGCTGGAAGACTCGCTGGTAGCCTCGCCAGTGGGGGACTCAGTGGCCTCCTGGGTGTGGGAGGTGACCTGGCCAGTCTCGTGGGACTCAGTGGCAGTGGCCTGAGCTCCGGAGGTGGCGATGGTCTCTCCAACGGAGGGAACAGCAGCACCGCTGCCAGTGGCAGTGCCCTCACCAGGTGCAGTGGTGGCACCAGAGGCAACAGCAACAGGGCTGAAGACAGTAGACTCGCCAACAGAGGTGATGAGACTGCCACCACTGCTGATGACAGTGGTGAAGGTGGCAGTAGAGACAGCCGTGAAGGAACGGGTCTCGCCAGCCTCACCAGAGGCAGGACCAGGGGCAATGGTGGTCTCACCAATAGCCGAGGTGATAGTCTTGTCACCATCAGTGATGACAGTGAAGATGGTCGAGACGACAGGGGCGGCAATGACGGTGGTAGTGCCAGTAGGCTGGGTGACAGTAGCCTCGGGAGTAGTGGCAATGACCACTCCAGCATCTGTAGAAGATATCAGTTAGGAGGTGACATCTATCTTGGTTTTGAGAAGGATGGGAAAGAACGTACTGCCACAGATCTTGACACCATACGCAACAGCCTCCTCAGCCAGGGTGCTGTTGCAAGCCTGGAAGGAGCAGTCGCGGATTCCATAGAAGAAATCGCGGTTGCGGCAGAGGCAAGCGACGTCGCCTGAGTTGCAGCCGAGATCAGAGGCCTTACCCTGCATACGCTGAACACAGTCGTTCTGTGATCTTGTTAGGTAAATTGAAGCTTGCGATTGCATCTTCCAATACATGCAAGGTCGATTGGGCCTGCTCTGGAGGGTTGAGCTGGGGAGGTGGGAGGACTTACGGCGCAGCCAGAGAGCTCATTGCTCTGAGCCATCGCGGCAACAGCCATAACGAGAGTGGCACCAAAAGTAGCAGACTTCATCGTGATAGTATTGAGTGAATGGATTCGTTCAGCTGGGAAGCGTGAGAAGTGTGAGTGAGTAGTGAATGTTGCTTTGAGAAAGCCTGGTTGGAAACCGAGTTAGTATGGGGAGTTTGCGCGCCAGGAAGGAAGGAAAATTTAGCTTGGGCAGGAGTAAGAGAGGAAGAGAAAGGAAGGCAAGTATAGGGCTCTGGCTGAATTGTGGAGTGAACCAAAATACCTGATGTGAGAAGGGGCCAAAGTGAATTGTGGTAACGCACGAGGGTGGTGGTCTTGTGGGATGAGAAAGAGAGAGAGTGTGTGTGTGAGGTAGAAAAAGGAGAAAGTAATCAGGCTGTTGGGGCAAGGAGAAGAAGTCCTGAGTGGGAGGTGGCTAGGAAATGAGGGTGTTACGCGAACTCGGGGGGTTGCAACTCAAGGAAGGTGCGTGTGACGGAAAGGGAAGGGGCGAGAGAGTACTCAATTTCACACGATCACGTGAAAAGTCGAGAGAGGGCAGTATGTCCAGCAGGTTATTTAGATACCTCGTAGTAAATAAATAGTTAGGGAGAAAACCCGAAGTAGCTCCAAAGGAATTTGATGGAGAGGTGCTGGAGAAGAAGTGTGACGATGGGAGAAGAATCAGGCTATTTTCAAGGGTAGTGTGAGTGTGATGAGAAGGGAGCGGAAGGAACAAGTATGTAGGCTTTAGAAACTGAATAGGGAAACCTTTAGTAGAAAGGACTTACTTTACCTCAGTTTGGTGAGTGTAAGAAAGTACCAAACTTGTGTGAGTTTGTGAGGGAAGAGAAGTTGTGTAGATAACAGGAAAGCTGTAGCATGGGTGGGATCTAAGGTGTTGTAGTGCCTTACGAGTCTTGGGATTGTAGGAAGGAGGCTACGTAGCCTGGAGTCTTGCGGTCAGGTGATTTTACAGACTGCGAAGTGTGTGACGATTCTTGCAAATTAACATCCAATTATGTCGAGGGAAAATTGAAGGAGGCGGAGTGCCTGCCTCTCCCTTTCCAGAAGAGAGGAAGACACAATAACAGAGACATTAAATCAGTAAAAATTGAAGAACGAAGGAAGCCTACATGTAATCCTTCAGCCACACATGTGGTTGAGTAGCTACATACCTCAGATGGGCCAAGTCTTGAAGTTCGTCTTCATCAGATAGCCCATTCCAAGATGCTGAAATACAGCTGTTATGACGGCCAGTGTTGAAAATGTTTTCCTTCGAAGCCTCATAGCTTCATATATACGTCATTGCTCATGTTGCGTACAGATAAGTACGGAGGCAGGGAAAAGTGACATGCCCTCCTGACCTTGAGCCATATGTTCTAGCCTTGCCGCAATACCCATTCCAGCATTCTGCAGCCACAGAACTCTCGGAACAAGCTTGAGCTGGTAGGTATTGTATCTGGGCCTCTTACGACTTGTAGGCCTTGCAAACGCGCGCAGTGCCTGCTTCGTAGCCTGGGTGCATGAGTGATGGAGGATCCGGCCCGTAGAACAGCCAATCCAACTCAGCGCTCATCCCTTGTCGTTCTGTTGAAATGCGTTTGAAGTGAAGTAGTCAACGAATTTTTGGGTTCGTCCTGGATGAAAAACGTGAGACCAAACGCCGGTGGCTTGGAAGAGTTCGCGGGTTAGTCAGACTCAGATGTGAAGGTATTCCAGGCCTAAAAAAATAATCATGATGACAACACGAGAAAAATTTGATGTCCTAGGCTCCCGGGAGTTCCTGCTTTCCAACGGGTTGTCCTGTGCAAGCCGAGGAGGCAACCTGCATGCTCGCCAGGTCCGAACCGAGACGCACAGCAGCAGGTCATCAGAGAGCTACACTCTGCATATGGCCGTTTACTTCAGGACAGGAAAAGAACCGTCCTTGCCGTACTTCACCCAAGGAAACTTATCTTGGTTGTATCAATACCTTGGCTGCAGGGCAAGCCTGACCATAACAGGAGAAAGACGTGAGGTCAAGCAATCGAGGCTTACGATGTTTGACTGGACCAGGAACCCCTGATCCCGTGTGCTGTGGCGTCCAACGCTTTGCAGGCGGCCCTCGATGTAACTGGCTCTCTTTTCCAGAATAGGGAGCTGGGGGGTAAATGAAGAGCAAGGGCATCATCATCGCCGACCTGCGTCGTACCTACCAAGTGCTAGTAGGACGGTAGGAGACACAGCACATCCGTCAGGCACTGTACTACCCGACACCCACTCCGTCCTACCATACTTACTACGTAGGTGGGTGCGCAGTGTAGCAGCTCCTGGGGCTGTCGCGAACGCCACAATGCATTCTCATCGAATCTCTCGCATCGGTGATTCGGCACTCGTGTCCACACTCAGCTTGCCAGGGGCACATGTTCAGGGAAGCCAGGAGGTATGGTAGCTTCTCTCTGGACCGTCCATCTTCGCCCCTGACATCCTTCGACTTGCCAATCACCTGGGCTTGCGCTCGTCGCAAAATGCCTCGGCCAGCCTGGACGCGGTGCGTGGCCAGTTTGAGTCCGTAGCCGACGCCCCAAGGCCTGTCCACGACTGGCTATCTACGTCTGTCTCCTTGGACCCTGAGCAGACCCGTGGCGTCCTAGTCCGACCCGAGAGGCCAACAAACCGACCGAGCGGGGACACCCACCGGCTCGCTCAATCACTCGTGGGCTTCCTCCCATACTCAAACAAGAAGCCTACACTACGTGTGTCTTGACTTTTCAACCTGGCAGTCGATCCCCTTGTCGCGTCAATTGCCTTGGAGGCAGCCGCCAATACCGTCGTCTTGTGTGGTTCTTCAAGACACGGCAAGTGTGTTGACCGTGTCGTCCCACGTCCTATGCGGGCACCCGATAGTCGTGTGCGACAACCACAAAATGAGCATTACGGAACATCTAACGTCCACCTGGCCGCCAGAAACAGTGAAGCAGCATCTCCCAGCCGTGGTGACCCGTGTTTAGGAGTCACCTCAAATAACCACAATGGTCGAGGGAGCACAACGTGAGACCGTAGTCTATCCCGAATATGAGCCTGGCCTAGCATGAAGTCGAGACAGACAACTCGGCCGACGGCTCACGCGA
The DNA here is from genome assembly GCA_001693025.2 of Colletotrichum lindemuthianum. Classification (NCBI taxonomy): domain Eukaryota; kingdom Fungi; phylum Ascomycota; class Sordariomycetes; order Glomerellales; family Glomerellaceae; genus Colletotrichum; species Colletotrichum lindemuthianum. The sequence goes on along the minus strand of MASP02000164.1, from coordinate 47,539 downwards.
GGGATCACGCAACTGCTGCCCACCAAAGCCACGTGTCGCCCCTCGTATCGACCACCTCCAAGAATCACCCAAACCAGCCCAGTAACCAGTAGTTCCAGTGCAAATTGATCATGCTAGAGAATTGACGACCGACCCTATTGTCTTCCAAACGCCCCAAGACGGTGTTGCTAGGATATCCGCGCATAATACATGACAACGACATGCCATTGCCTGTAACAGGCAAGACAGCCTTCCGTCAAACAAATACAAATGTAAAGGGGTAAACCATCACCAATGCCACCCATGAATCCCGCAAAAGAAACACAACTATTACCGGCGCGTGATCCATATCCATAATGCCACGAACCCAATTCTATGCCATCAATGTGTGTCATCAGCTGTCGTATCCATCATGCCCACCACCGCTATGCTCTAACCGCTGCACATGACGCAAGACTCGGGGTTTTCGATGCTGCCTTTGTGGTTGTCAGTGGGATGGTGCCGGGCTTCGGGTGGGCATTGTGACTTACAAGCAAGAACAGCCTCGGAGTAGATGTCCATTTCACGCTCTTTGCTGGTTTCGGCCTTGTCCTCCGCATCGGGAGTCTTGCCTCCATCGACCGGCAGTTCCTCAATGTTGAGCTTGTCGGCAGGCTCCGTAGGAAGCGCACGAGGGCTGTCCCCCTCTTCGACGTCGGCCTTCATGATATCTGGCTTCTGGGCGGGCTCGGATCTCGGGGGAGGAGTGACACTAGGTGTGGGAATTCCATTGTCCTGGGCGCTTTCCTTCTTTGCGTACATGGGCCGGGGGACAGACGACACAGGGGAGGAGACGTGGCCCGGGGGTGGGGCGCGCTTCTTGCTCAGCACCTTGCTGACGCTGCTGTCGGCGACCTTCAGTGCCTCTTGATCCACTGTGAACTGGATGGGGGCAGCAGCAGCTTGAGTACGCAGGTAGTACATTCCAGTCTTCAGACCCAGCTTCCAGCCCGCGAAGTGCATGCTGGTGATCTTGCCCATGGTCGGATCTTTCATGTGAATGTTGAGGGATTGAGACTGGTCGATGAAGGCGCCACGGTCGGCAGCCATCTGTACGACGGTACGCTGGGAAATCTCCCACACCGTCTTGTACAAGGCCTTGACCTCGGCAGGGATGTTGGGGATGTTTTGAATGGAGCCATTCTCAGCAATGATGCGGTTCTTCATGCCGTCGGACCACAGTCCCATCTCGACAAGGTCCTTGAGAAGCCAGGGATTGACGACCTGGAACTCGCCAGCGAGAACGCGGCGCTGGTAGATGTTGGAGGTGTAAGGTTCGAAGCACTCGTTGTTGCCCAGAATCTGCGAAGTGCTTGCAGTGGGCATGGGGGCAACGAGCAGACTGTTGCGGACGCCGTGCTGCTTGATCTGCTCTTTCAAAGAGTCCCAGTCCCAGAGGTCAGAGGGCTTGACGTCCCACATGTCGTACTGGAGAATCCCCTTGGAAACAGGGGAGCCTTCGTACGAGGAGTAGGTGCCTTCTTCCTGCGCCAACTGGCAGGACATGGTGAGGGCGGCGTGGTAGATGGTCTCGAAGATCTTCTTGTTGAGGTCTCGAGCTTCAGCAGACTCGAAGGGCATGCGCAGGGCAAGGAACGCATCAGCAAGGCCCTGGACGCCGAGACCGATGGGGCGATGGCGCATGTTGCTGTTACGGGCCTCCTGAACAGGGTAGTGGTTGACGTCAATGATCCTGTTCAAGTTGCGGACGACAACCTGGGTGACCTCGTGCAACTTCTGGAAGTCATAGGTGCCTTCGTTGTAGTCAACGAAGGTGGGCAGGGCCAGAGAAGCCAGGTTGCAGACGGCAACCTCATCAGGCGCCGAGTACTCGATGATTTCAGTGCAAAGGTTGGAGCTGCGGATGGTACCGAGGTTCTTCTGGTTGCTCTTGCGGTTGGCGGCGTCCTTGTACAGCATGAAGGGGTTGCCCGTCTCCGTCTGCGCCTCAAGGATGGCGTACCACAGCTTCTGGGCCTTGATGGTCTTGCGACCCTTACCCTCGCGCTCGTACTTCTCGTACAACGCCTCAAACTCCTCGCCGTAACAGTCGGCGAGGCCGGAGCACTCGTTGGGACACATGAGAGTCCAGTCACCGTTCTTCTCGACTCTCTTCATGAAGAGATCAGGGATCCAAAGGGCGAGGAAAAGATCGCGGGCACGGACCTCCTCCTTGCCGTGGTTCTTGCGAAGATCGAGGAACTCGAAGACATCGGCGTGCCAGGGCTCAAGGTAGATGGCGAAGGCACCAGGTCGCTTGTTACCGCCTTGGTCGACATAGCGAGCGGTGTTGTTGAAGACACGCAGCATAGGGACGACACCGTTGGAGGTTCCGTTGGTGCCCGCGATGTAGGAGCCAGTGGAACGAATGCGATGGACGTTGAGACCGATGCCTCCAGCCATCTTGGAAATCATGGCGCACGTCTTGAGGGTGTCGTAGATGCCTTCGATGGAGTCCTCCTTCATATCGACGAGGAAGCACGAAGACAGTTGGGCCTGAGGGGTGCCGGCGTTGAACAGAGTGGGCGAGGCATGGGTGAACAGCTTGCTCGACATCAAGTTGTACGTCTCGATAACGCGCTCAACGTTGTCACCCCAAATGCCAACAGCGACACGCATAATCATGTGTTGCGGCCTCTCGGCAATCTTGCCATCGATCTTGAGGAGGTACGACCTCTCCAAGGTCTTGAAGCCGAAGTATTGGTAGTTGAAGTCACGGTCGTAGACAATCGCCGAGTCGAGCTCCTCCTTGTGTCTCATGACGGCATCATAGGTCTCCGGGGCGATCATTGGAGACGCCTTGCCGTTCCTGGGGTTGACGTAGTGGTAGAGGTCGCTGACGACTGAAGACCATTGCTTCTTGGTTTGCTTATGAAGATTGGAAACTGCGATACGAGCAGCAAGGATGGCGTAGTCGGGGTGGGTGACGGTCATGTATGCGGCAGTCTCGGCGGCCTGTGACACGATGTGTTAGCGAACATGGCAGTGACTGAGATCGCGGGAATAATTCTCACCAAGTCATCCAGCTGCACGGTAGTGACACCGCCGTACACACCAGAGATAACCTTCTGTGTGATGGCGACAGGGTCGACGTGGTCAGCATCGAGGCCATAGCATAGCCTGGATACTCTGGCGGTGATCTTGTCGAACTGGACGCGCTCCTGGCGCCCGTCTATGGCCAATTAGTCCGTGGATGATCCGCTGACACGCCTGAAGCAGACTTACCGCGCTTTCTCACGAACATGATGCCTGGAGGCGGTTATGAGACGAGTGGGAGGGCTGTTTGGGGCGAGTCGATGTGACGACTGCAGACCAAGGGAAAGGAGAGCAAGTCCAATTACTGTAGAGCAGAGGGTATCTAAAACGCCAGTGAATGTAGCAAGTCTGGTGAAAAGGCGTTATTATGGCTGGAATTGTTGAACTGGTTTATGGGAGGGGGAGAGGGAAACCAGTGACGGGCCAGGAGGTGCCGCAGATACTTATGGCGTGGGTTCGCGTGGAAACGCGACGCCAGATTTTAGCGCGACTTGGACATGGGTCACGTCAAGGCATCAATAACAGGTTGGCTGGAAAAGTGTGCTGTACCGCCTCAGGATCCAGGCATCTCCGCCTGTGCCCCTCGGTTCGCGGTCGCATCCCCGAGCCAACACTTTAACACTTTAATGGATTGCCAACTCCGGTAAAGGGAGCCCTGACTAATTCCGTAAATGGCTTGGAAATCACTGCTGAAGGCTCGGCTGAACCCCAGTTATGCACGTCATATTTCTTCCAAACCAATAGTCTTTTTGTGCCTGGCGCGTTCTTGACGCTGTTTGCAATAAGCGAAGCTCGAATGTCTCATAGACGTGGGCTGGATTTCAGAATTCTCGTTTGTTGAACGTACGTTGTCCCGGGTGCACGCGTCGCTAGGCCACATGACGCGCTGGCAGTTTCAATGGATTTTCTCCTTTAGCCACTTTAATTAGTACCCAGCCACTTTACGCGCGGGGTCCTGGGTACGGCATCACGAAGTCACGTGGAACGACGCATGATGTGAGGCCAAAACGATCCGTCATTGAATCCGTCATTACCTTACTTACCTTACCTATCTTACAGAGGTCCGCGCATTTGGCCTCACGATGCCTTAACAACGCCACGTCTGAGCCAACTAGGTACTATTTTGAACTTTTTGGGGTCGAGTCGCGTTTGGGACAGTGTGACTTGCAAGCTGCCCATGAGGCCTCACGTTACTTTTCCTATAAAAACCCGTCTCCGGATCCAGATTCTGTCTTTGTATAAGCGTCCTTCCTCACAGTACCGAATGATGGCAGCCAACATGGCAGCTCCTACAGACCCGCCCAAGTCGGCCTACCAGCCACGATACATTGATGTGCGCAAACTCATCATGGAAGACGGCTGCCGGGCCCGTTCGCTTGCTGACCACTGTGATCCAGTAGATAGGCATCAACTTGGCTGATCCCATCTTTCGGGGCATGCACCATGGCAAGAGACGACATCCAGATGACCTGGAAGGCGTCATCGACCGGGCCAAGGAAGTCGGTTGTTCCAAGCTCATAGTCACTGGGTCCGACTTCACCAGTTCGCGAGATGCCTTGGACATAGCCGAGCAGTATCGTGAGTAGCTGGTTGCCAGCAGGCAAAGGGTTGGTCCCCGCTGACGCGATGATCAGCTGGTACCGTTTATACGACCATCGGCATCCACCCGTGCAGCAGTGCCATCTTCAGCAATTCGGACGAGGCCGCTGAAGGCGTGCATACCGACCCAGATCCGTCAAAGCCAATCCCCGAGCACCACGAGCCGGACCTCACCAAGACGGCCGCGATCATCTCTGAGCTCAGAGATCTCATCCAGGAGGCCACGACCAGGAACGCTGGCCTAGTCGCCTTTGGCGAATTTGGTCTGGACTACGATCGTCTGCACTACTGCTCTAAGACCATCCAGCTTCATTCTTTCGCAGCGCAGCTCGATCTCGTATTGGCCAGGAAGCCTCAGCTGCCCCTGTTCTTGCACTCTCGAGCTGCCCATCAAGACTTCGTGGCCCTGCTTAAGCAAAAGTTTGGCGAAAAGCTCGAGAAGCTTGAAAAGGGCGGCGTTGTGCACAGTTTTACCGGTACCATCGAGGAGGCGAGAGAACTAATGGATTTGGGGCTCTTTATCGGCATCAACGGTTGTAGCTTCAAGACCGAGGAGAACTGCGAAGTTGTCAAACAGATCGGCTTGGACAGAATGATGCTGGAGACAGACGGCCCTTGGTGCGAGATTCGACCAAGCCACTTCGGCTACAAGTACTTGATCGAGAAGAAGCCCGAGACCAACGGCTCTGATATCAGCCCTGTGGCTCCCAACTTCGCTGCCAAACTCCAGTCCAAGTCCAAGAAAAACCAAAAAAAGGAGCCCGACGTGCCAGAGCGTTTCAAAGTGGTCAAGAAAGAGAAGTGGGTGCAGGGTGCCATGGTAAAAGGACGCAACGAGCCTTGCATGATCGAGCGGGTTGCCAAGGCTGTGGCAGGCATTAAAGGCGTTGAGGTGGAAAAGGTTTGCGAGGCGGCCTGGAACAACACGGTAAAGGTTTTCGGCGTGGATCAATAGAGCTTCGGCGTATAGACGACTAAACCAATTCAAATGCATGGAGGGGTATCAAGACGAACGATGCCAAGCACATTACCCGCAAGGTACGCAATACACGCGACGCCAGAATAACATTACATGTCTCCTTCATCCCCGTATCCATCATATTGCCGCTTTCGCTCAAAGTCCAGATCCCTTGTGGCCCCTGATCCTGCCATGGCGAACTGCGCCCAGCGAGACACCTTCTTCGCCAGTCAACCAACCCGGCATGCGTTCCCCGTTAATGATGCCGTGCTCAACCAGCTGCCGAACTCCGGCAAAGACATGCGAGCCGTGAATGATCAGCTTCACATCAGGCACCCATACCGAAGGCGCGAGCTCTCCTTGCCGCCTGTGGCCATCTTGAGCTTCTTCATCTCGGTCGTATGCTTCACCGAACGTGTTACTGGGGAACGGATCTTCCATCGCGATATCGACCCGCTCAATGCCTAAGCCGTCAGCGAAATTGGCGGTCTCTCCGAACCTCGCTCGCGCGCAAAGCTTGGCACGCTTCAAGAACGTCCCAGCACCGCCGAGGGGCTCGGCACGTCTCTTTGGGGGTTGAAGCCCTGCAACGCCGGAGCTGTCGTCGGATTCGTCAGACAGCGGAGGTGTTGGGAGAACCGTGTCAAGTGGCGACTCGTTCTTCTTGTCTGCATATGTACTCCAACCGCCCCCAGCCGCGTTCGTGCGGCCAGCGCCTTTCGTATACAACAAGGCAGCGATGTTTTTTGACCAGATATTGGTCGGTTTCAATACGTATCTTTCTCGGGGTCGGGAGAAGGCTTTGGGTATGCCTTCTGCGACAAGATTGCGGAAGCTCTTGGATTCGGCAGCACCTGCGGATCCAATGGTCTGAGACTTGGAGAGGTAGACGTAAGGGGAGCCGTCAGGGAAGGCGATGTAAAGCGTTCGCGAACCGTCCCCATCGGAATCTGCGGGCGTTGCGATTCTTCCCAATTTCGGTACACTCGTGCTGTATGGAGACTCGATGATGAAAATACGCAAGACGGTCATGGCCAAATCCTGTGGCCGATGAACGTGATAGTGAGCCTTGACATCAGGCAGGACGTAAGACTGTAGATTCTGGATGAAAGTCGAGGGGTGAAAGCGAGGTAGCTTCAACGATTCCTTGTCGATCTCCCGAGGCTGCTCTTCGTCGTCAATATATGTGGCGTCTTTCAAAGGAAGAATCTGATAAGCCGTCCACTTCTGGGACGTGGGGTGATCTTGGAGGTATTGGGCATCTGCCATGGCCAATTGATACAGCGTCAAGCCATGCTGCCAGTCGCCTTCTATAATGCGCTCGAGAATTTCTCTTTTTGAACCCTTCTTGTTCTGGAGATCCGCGTAGAGGGCCCGCAGCTCCTCCAGCGACGCGGCCGGTTGGTAGACCACGTCGTCATCGTCGTCTCCCAGGAGAGGCCCGCAGAGAGAGACGTTGTCATCGCTAATCCATTCGAGTGCAAGCTTTAACAGCGAGGATCGTGACAAGCGGTTCAATGACTTTTCAACGGCCATGTTGGCTGGCGGAAGACGCACGTCAGATGACAGACGTCCATGGCTGGGTATGGAGAAATGCGACATGATCAAAACATTGCAGTCGAAAGGCAAGAGCTGGGCATTGCCCGCCGAGCGGTGCTTCCAGTAAGGTAGTAGATAGAGAATGTACTTTCTTGCCTGTTCGTGTGCTCTTCGCTGGGTTACCGAAGCAGACGTCGTTTAACAAAATGCAAGGTGAAGCTGAAGTGAGCGGAGTCGCGCTATAACGTGGGTTGCAGACGCGTCGTGAAAGTTGTGTAAACGACCACGATGATGCACGGACCTGCATGTACTGTGTACGGTAATATTAGCGCTGCAAGTAAACGGGAATGCAGCTGGTAGGCATATCAGGGTGTCTTACTCCGTAAGGTACATAAGGTAATTAGTACCCTACCTCCTGAGTTAAGGTTGGGCAGGGCCAGAGATCATGGCAGGCTTCATCGATAAGATAAGCCAGCTGGCTAAGGTCGCATGGATGTCCGATCCGATGCCGACGCACGAGCCATGCATACCTAGGTACCAGGTTGGCCGGCGGCGAGGGAATTAGAAGCGCATATCAGTCCAAGAAATTACGAGAAAAATATCCATTACCAACGTAGCACTACGTGACTGTGCCATATCAGCAGCCCAAACACGCGGGCTGTTCGACACTGAACGGGGAGGCTGCAGTCGAGAACAAAGCACACGCACTTGGCCGTAGCGCGGCTGCTAGCGATCTCTGGAGTGGAACTGTTGAATGTTTTTGATAGGCCACAAGGGCGTGGTGTGGTGGCTGTCTTATTTGGCGAGCAGTTGCAGTTGCAGTACTGCGTACAGATAGCCGGCGACGGTGAGGCACAGTCGGGCATACTTACCGAACATGGTCGTAGGACGACGCGGTGTGCGTTCCGAGCGTCGGAGATTCAGCCATTGCTTAGAAATCGCGAGTTCAAGGGTCCTGCAAGTACGGTCTACCACCAGTCAGCAGTCAAGAGTCGAGACCGAAGATGAAGCGCTGCAAGGTTACCGCCGACAGTCAGGACCAAGCCCAATCAGGACAACTGCTGCTTGCGAACCGGAACTACCGAGTCATGGCTCCCGGGAATTCATCGTTGGTTCTTCTTTAGCGCGAGGCTTGTCGAGCGACAGCTGACGCGACACTTTTCAGAGGTTGGTTTGCCGTCGTCTCAAAAGGTTGAGAAAGGTAAACGTTGTTCCATGCGGTGTCCCAATGGATTCGCCAAGCACACGACTACTTGCACACTACGTGCAGCCTACCCATAGGAGATCCATGTGTAGGAAAGACCAGCCACGTACGCAGCAATTTCGTATGAATCAGTCGGCTCAGTCGGCCCAGTCGGCTTACCCTCGGGTTGATGGAACCTCTTACTGCTTTGCGTTGCATGTCGCAACGGGAAAACACATGAGGAACCAGAGGGAGGTTCGTCTCGAGCTCGGTCAACTTGGCTGTCAGTACGGAGTAGAGACAGCGCAGAGTGACGCCCTGGAAGTCGTCGATCAGCCAAGTATGCGAATGAAAGACGTCAATTGCATGCAGTCCCAAATTCAAGGGCTGTACATGTATATGCGCAATTACCACGGGGGGCCACAGCAATGCAGCTGTCCTGATTTGATGGTTTCAATGACGGCTGGATGAAGAAAAGGGTCTCCAGTCAAGGGTTGTGAACGGTACATTCCAACACCTGCGAGCGTGAGAACTACTGTGATGCAGGTTATGGCAGTGATCATGGCAGTACGGGCATGCGTCCAGTCTGCCATGCTGGCGAGTACTTGCTGTTTATCCGTACGATTACAGAGTACGGAGTAAGGTAGTGAGTATATGGAGTAGGTACCTTACTCTGCAGTCGCATCGTCATTACCGGGCACACGTCGACGATGGGATGTTCCCCCCTGCAATTGGCCGTGATGCAGCAGACCCGGTTCATCTGCTGGGCCTGTGGGGGGCCTTGCTCACTCTGATAGTGCTAGTCCTTGTATACAGTGCCCAAGGTACCCAGACCCAGCTAAGGTGCCTTACTTCCTGCCACCCAGGGTATACTGTGGTGCAAACAACGAATAAGGTACATTTTAGTCAATCCGTACACTAAAAGTGCCTCATGTCGTCAAGCCCGCTTAAGTAGGTGAGGAACCTTAGACAGCAGTGCTCTCAGGAGATGGAAAGGTAGGAGATACTTCAGCTTTGTGGCCACACTCACTGAGCGTGGGGTGGACATACCGTCAGCCAATGGGTGCAGCGAGCCAACAGTGCGGAGCTCAGTCGGGGGGTGCCCCTCCTTGGGATCCCAGTGCTGAAAGTTCCGCTGTCGGGTAAAGAACTTGACTAATACAATCCACTCGGCCTGTGTCCGCAGCCTGGGTCTCCGAACAAAGGCTTCATTCTCGCCCATTTTCGACTCCTCTTCCCCCATCTCATCCACTTCACCCTGAACTACGCAGACAGCAGCACCAGCACTGTTACCATTTACAGCCAAGTCAGAAGCCTGGCTTTGCTTCCAATCTCACGACAAGGAGAGCGCGAGCGAGAGAGAGACTGAGAGATAGTGAGAGTGGGCGACACGAGGCAACGACACAATCCCGCCAGGACTGCCCCCTCCCTCCCTCAGCGTTGCAGCGCCGAAAAGTTGGGATTTAAGCCCGGTCTAGCATTTTTCCCGCCTTGGGTGGCCCGCGCAAGCACCTCGCACTTTAATATTGTCTGGGGGTCCAACGTCCAAAAACAATCCACAGCCCCTCTACACGCCGTCGCCGACTTGAGGGCCCGACTTCTTCGCAGCCACAAAACAACGCGACGTCCTCATCTTTAACCTGAAGCCAATTCCGACGGAGCCTCTTCGCTCCCCCGTCATCTCGCCAACCTGAACGACGACCTCGAAGAGCCCTTCGCTTCGCTCTACTCAAGCCGCTTTTCGGCCTTGCGAAATGTCGCCCTACACCACCGGTGGGAGAGCTCCCAACGTGTCTCGCTACTTGCGAGATCTGAACACAATCAAGGAGCCCGTGTCTGAGGAGACCTTCGAGGTCGGCTTCGAAGACGACATGGCCATGTTCACCAATACGCAGTTTTTCGACTTTGAAACTGGCCAGCACACCGACTACCAGGCGCCGCCCGCGAAGCCTGAGGTCGAGACTCAAGTCCCTTCCAGCGCCGCCACCGATGACTTGACCTCGCCCCTGACCGGCGAATTCGCCAATGTCGACTTTTCCATGCCAGGTAAGCCGGCATTCTTCTGGTTAAGATCGTTGTGGTTTTGCGTCAAATCTGTTGGCTTTTGGTACCATCGGCTTGCCTGAGCACCGTCGCCGCCACCAGTATGGAGGGTTTTGAGGCGATTCGAAATTTTCTATTGCTGCGGTGGTTGAGAGGCATCGTCACTTCTTGCACGGGCGATTTCCCCTTCCTTTGTTGCTGCCGCGATACGACTGAACGGCTGGTTGAGGGCGGCATTCGTCTCCAGCTTGTTCTGCGTCTCAGGAGGGTATTGCTTCACACATGCTTGGGAGACACCTACGGTTTCCAGGCTACCTGTTCACTGGCCTCAGCGGGCAAATGGCACGGAAAACCTGGCAGTGACTGGCGGAGGTGGTTTTCACAGTACATGAGTTAAGCGGCTTCCGTGTGTTGTGCGTGAAACCTTAAGCCGTCCGCTCTTCCACGATCACCTCAACTCCCCTTCAGGGTCGCAGCCAAGCACAGCCGATCGCCTTATCGCCAGCCTTCAAACCTGTCGTTTCTACCCCACCCTGGTTCATGCGCGGCCCATGTTTCATTCAGTCGTCTTGATTGGGAGCCTCTACCTGCCTTTTATGCAGGTTGCCGGCGCGCCATCTTGAGGGTGAAGCGCGACTCCAGATTGGAGCTTACAAATTGCCGGGAAATGGTGCCATACCCCGTGACTTGCCGTCATCGACCCTAGCAGGGGGCAATCGACAATCTGGGCAGCCGCCATCAGAGACGGATAGAGCAAGTGCTCGCTGGCTATGGCCATGTAAATCAAACATTTAGGCTCGCGGATGCAGTTGTTTCTTTGGCAAGCGTTATCCGCCCGTCTTCCCCCTCTTCCCGTTGCCCTCGCCGACGCCACGATGCCAGGAACCGATAACCTGCCTTGAACCACCCATCTGACCATGAACAATGACAGGCGACTTCAGCTTCGACCATTTTACCAACCCCTACCCTGCCTCGGGCGTCCCGCCCTTTGCCGAAGGCCTGGGTAACCTCCAGCCTCTCCAGCCCAACCCGCAAACCACCTATGCGCCTCCTCCTGTTACCCAGCAGCAGAGTCACCACTATGGCGCCCCCGCGGCCCGCGCCGCTGCTGAGACAAGGACTCCCGAGTCCCTGACCGGCGTTAGCAGGCCCGGCGCCAACTTTGAAGAGCAATCTCGTGTCGCTGCCGAGGAAGACAAGCGCAGGAGGAACACGGCCGCCAGCGCCAGATTCCGCATCAAGAAGAAGCAGCGCGAGCAGGCTCTTGAGAAGAGCGCGAAGGAGATGACCGACAAAGTCCAGGCTTTGGAGCAGCGTATTAACCTTCTCGAGACTGAGAACCGCTGGCTCAAGAACCTGGTCATGGAGAAGAACGACGGAAACGACGACATCGCCACCAAGCTCAAGGAGTTGCACAACAAGCAGCCGGCGACCGCCACAGCTAGCTCGGATTCTGTCAAGGCTGAGAAATGAGGATGGGGACTTGGCTGGTGACTGGAACTTATTCCCGGCGGCAAGCCCCATCGTACGCGACGGGCTATCGATGTTGAAAAGTAGGTGGCTTTCTCTGCTACCTGCTGGAGGATTCAATGGAGGAGGTATCGTTGGCATCGAGGGGAGCGCGCGAGACTATCCACCGAGGGTTTCACTACGGGCTTTAGAGGGGTGAAGAGCGGGCGGGCTTCCTGAGCGTATTGTGTGATTGTTTACTGGACCAGCAACATGTGATGACATTATATATACCAGGTACGAACTCACGATGGGTACGTGCTAGAGTATTGAGCAGCAATGAATTATGTGCTTGAATTTGAACCACTAGATTCCACGCTCCTGGTTCGGCTCTACACTTTGTTATCGCGCCGAAGGTGACTCGGTCACCAACGACTCTTGCAGTATCAGTCTCACAGAAGCTGCCGCGCTCGAAATGCACCACCTGTGCAGGCTTGCCCCCGGCCGGGCTTCATCCTTGCTGGGCATTCATATCTCCTCTCGGTGCCATTGGCCTCGCTCCAGGGGTGCTATGGTGTCGGATTCCCTTTCTGTCTTGAAAGGGCAAGTACCTCTGGCTGCACAGAAAACATAACCACCGAAGGTACGTGGAACCCAGTTTTCGGTCCATCGTTGTTGAGCGCCTGGCACACGCAGACACCATAAAATTGCCGCTAGCGGATCACGCCTCTCTGCCCGGCATGTGATGGTCTAGATACAGAGCTGGTTGACAAACGAGAATTACAAGACGTGGGAGAGGACGGGACGGAGTGTGTCGTGCGGATCTCAAAGAGGTACAGGTAACAGCAACCCCGAAATGAAGGGTATTGAAAGCCAAGTGAGACACTTGAGGTGGGCGAAATAGTTTTTCTTTGAAAGGGGGGGAGGGGAAGGGAAAGGCCCTTCGAAAGGCCCTCCCAGAAGGGGAAAATACACTGGGTTGAAGGTGGACGAGACCCTCATTTCTGCTCGCTACTGTCCATTTTCTCGGCCTCACCCTCCTCCCCGGCCCCATCTCTGAGTTTGGCTAGACGTATCTGATTCCTTCGGCCAAGGATCCTCAGTGTGTTCTGCCTCTCAATCTCTGTCATCTCGCCCCAGTTGCTGATCCGCGACATTGTGCCGTCTTGGTTGACGACCAGGGGCCCAAGGTGGTCGAGCCTGGTTGAGGCGCTGCCGCCCGCTTGACCTCCCAGGTCAAGGGTAACGGGCTGCTGATGCTGAGGCGACGATCTTCCTCCTCCTCCTGCTGCTGCTGCTTCCGCGGAGTTGCCGCTCGTCGATGGTGCCTCGGGAAGCGGCGGTAAAGACAAGGGCTGCTGGGTGGAAGGAGGGCGAGGCTGGCTAGAGTCGGCGGCGGTGGTGGCCGCCGTGGGACCAGCGTTGGATGTCGTGTTTTCAGGGGCCGGTGACGTGCTTTTCGTGGGGTGGTGTTGGCTGTGGCTCTCGGACGGTTGAGTTTGCTCTTGTTGGTCATTGTTCCTCGTCGAGTCCGACGTCGCGGCCGCCGCGCTGGAGGCGGAAGTCGACGAGAAAGGCGACTGGGATTCCGATGATGTGCCCATCCTTCCGTTCAACCCAAAAGTCCTGGTGGCGGCAGCGTTGCCAACGGCGGTCAGGGCGGGTGAGAAGCGTCGGAATGATTGGCTGGTCAGGTTCGTGAGAGGCGCGTACACGTACAGGCGTGGGATGAAAGCTTGCAATGGTCTCATCTGTGCCACTGTCTCGTGTTCTGCGATTTTTTGGAGGTTGGGTCGGGCGCGGGTTGAGCCTACACAAACCGAAGGTGATGATCGGTGAAGTTGTAGGTTGTTGGTGAGGTCCGGGTTCCAATCGCAAAAGGGAAGTGGGACGACCCACGTTCAAAAAAGTGACTGGACTCTTCTGGTAATGTCTAGGATCCCCCCCCCGCCCGCGCTTCGCATTCCCTCTTGTCGTGCAATCAACATAAACGTCACATTTCCCCCCACGCACACTGGAATCTGTTGCATCTCATATTGCGAAGAAACGTTCTTCGTATTTTCTATTCTTTGCCATGCCCGTCTACGCGCAGCTTTTTACGTCCAATCTGTCGAAATGACTGGGCCACCTTCCATCGTGCTGTTTGTTGGGTATCATTTGACGTTTGCAGCTTCTCTCACTCTACACCAAAGGAGCTGTCTTTATCAACCATCCCTTACGCCACCAATGCCCAGAATAACCAAGTGAGAACAACAAAGTACAGTGTAGATGCCGCTGAGTGCCCTCAGCGACGAACATCGCCACTGATCCGGCGGCGGTCTAGCCGTCTAACCACGGCACCGAGAACGACCTTCAGAATGGAGTCGGCAGTCAACACGCCGCGGCTGCCCCTTTCCCAGCTAACGGTGTCGACCATGTCGCGTAGGCCATTGGCTTGGTCGGCCAGGCCGTCATCAAGCTCGCGAAGAGCCTCGTGAGCACCGGGTTCGTTGCCGACCTGAAAGAACTGTACGCCAATTTGATGCAGAGGAGCATCGAGTCTATCGAGCTTCTGGGCCGCCCTGATAATGGTAGCCTCCACGTCGTCGGAAGGGGCACCGTCGGTGATGACAATGATGTTGATGGGCTTAACGCTCTCAACATCTTTCTTGTTGTCTTCAAGAAGCTGCAGGTATGGCTTCAAGATGTTGTTCAGACGCGATCCGGTAGGTGTGGCGCCACGTGGACGAACTGAGCTGAAGACACCTGTGACGGTGTCGGCTCTCTTGATTTGATAATACCCTCCGCTGGCCCTGCTCCCTGCGGCACTCCCATGCGTTTTGTGGTTCAAAAAGTAAAGATCGACACCGTCAGTGTCGTGAGCGGTACAAATGGGCGTGATCGCTCGAAGTACTTCTTGAACCTCAGCCCACGAGCGACCGGCCATGGAGCCGGAATCATCAACGAGGAAGATGGTATCGAAGGACGACAGAAAGGCGTATGGGTCCTCGGGAGTGGAGAGACTCATGCCGGAAGTGGATATGATGGTATCGGCTGCCGAAGGTGCTGGTGATGGGCTTCTAACCGGACCGTCATTCACACCCAGGTAACCCGAATCGGAGGTGTTAGTGGCATAGGCCGAGTAGGCCGGGGGTGGGTGGCTATCTGTTGTCTCGTAGTCAGCACCGAACCCTGGCGGTAGTGAGTTGATAAAGATTCTAATCAACGACCTACCTTTGATGTGCTGGCCAGAAGCAAAAGGATTGTTGCTGGACATGCTAGTTGGCGATGTCGACGTAGACTTCTGAGAGGTTGAAGTCGACTTGCGAGAGAGTTTCTCCTTGAAGGAACCAAAGAATGATTTGCGCATTTTGGTTTCGAAACTGTCGCAGTATATCGACGATGGGGAGTATACGTCTTGAGTGAAGTGAGGCATGGTAAATGAGGTACACCGTAAGGGTCTGTCGACAATATACGAGTGGGGCAGGAGTAACACGTGAAGGTCGTGAGTGAGTTCTTGCTGCAAACGTCCGTAACGTCTAAAAAGTGGCCCTGAGTTGTTCGTTATTTGACTAGGGTGAATAAGTAACGAGGAAGCTTCGGCAGTGGCAACTCCTTGATGTTTGCTTCTGAATTGAGTCTTTGTGCTTTAGGTAGCGCTGTGTCACAGGGAAACTCCATTATGTGTTGTGATAGACATTTGGTTTTATAACCAACCCTGCAACTAGGGAAAATGCCTCATGTAAGCCTTGATGTCTACATATTTCAAAATCAGATTCATACTATGCTTGTGGCATATTTCCTACGGATTGTCATTGAGGCTCAAGCTCGCACACTGTCTCACAATGTGGCGGAGCAGCACTGGGTACCTTGCTGCGGAGTGGCTGGAGAAGCTCCGCCTCACAGGTGATGGCTCCATCTCGCCTCTTGTCATCGGGCTGTACCATCCAATCTCCTGAGCGCCTTGCATGGCCTCAATCATGCTGTCTGTGCTAGTTCGATGCAATAGAGTTCAAATTCTTGGGGAACCAGCGAGTCTTTATCTATTTGTCGTCATGGGACCTGCCAAGTGACATCTGGGGATTTTGAGGGGAAGACATTGCTAGTGCGCCTTCAGTTAGCAGTACTACACTACGATATGTGCCCCGCCGTGTGATGCTGGAAATTAGCTAAGCACGCTGCCGTCGTGATCATTGGCCATGTGCAGCTCCCTCGAGTGGAGACGATATCCCCATGGCCAGGCTCTGGTGACCGCGGCAAAAAAACAAAGCTTCCGGAAACAACCGTCAGAGCAGATCCGCGTCGGAATTTTGTCATCACGTTTCGTGCTTCCGTTTGTTAGACTATACGTTGCCTTTTTCCTTTAGGGTAGCTTGTGACCCTTTTCCCAAATTGCCGATCCAGTGTCACTATGCTTTCCAGAAGTCTCGTTACTGCTGCGCGCCTCGTGCCGCTGCGCCGGTGTCAAGCGCGCCAGCTGCCACTTCAGCTGCCGCAGATGCTGCAGCGCGTCCGCAACTATGCCGACAAGACTGTCCAGGTCCCGCAGATGGCCGAGTCCATATCAGAAGGAACTCTTAAGCAATGGACAAAGCAAATTGGCGACTTTGTCGAGCAAGACGAGGAAATTGCTACCATCGAAACTGACAAGGTATGTTGGCTCCCTGCATTGCCAGTCGTCTATCCTGCGTACTTGCCACTACAGCCCTCTCGCTGTGCAGGATCAATATATGAAGCGGGTCTGTCTTTCTGACGAAACTCTCGTCTAGATCGATGTTGCTGTCAACGCCCCGGAGGCTGGTGTCATCAAGGAATTCCTGGTAAATGAGGAGGACACGGTCACTGTCGGCCAGGATATCGTCAAGCTCGAGCTGGGCGGCGAGAAGCCCGCGGAGAACAAGACATCGGATAGCAAGCAGGAGGCGCCAGAACCCGCCAAGCCCGAGTCCGAATCCAAGGCCCAACCCGACACGAAACCCGAGCCTTCACAAGACGCACCCGCCCAGCCGGCTGCCCCGGCCAAGGAGACGAAGGAGACGTCCAAGCCCGCGCCACCTACTCCTTCGAAAGAGACCTCGACGAGTGCTCCCAACACCTTTGGAACTCGCGAGGAACGCCGAGTACGTCATGAACATCTTCAGACCCGCCGAGGAAGACGGCCTCCCGATCCCGGCATGGACTGACTCTCTTCTGCAGGTCAAGATGAACCGTATGCGTCTTCGTATCGCCGAGCGTCTCAAGCAGTCGCAGAACACGGCCGCCTCCCTCACCACTTTCAACGAGGTGGACATGTCTTCTCTGATTGAGTTCCGAAAGCTCTACCGCGATGATGTGCTCAAGAAGACGGGCGTCAAGCTGGGTTTCATGAGCGCCTTTTCTCGTGCTTGCGTCCTGGCCATGCGTGACATCCCCGCCGTGAATGCCTCGATCGAGGGGCCCAATGGCGGCGACACCATTGTGTACAGGGACTACGTGGACATTAGCGTGGCCGTAGCCACGGAGAAGGGCCTCGTGACCCCAGTTGTTCGCAACACCGAGTCGCTTGATATGCTGGGCATTGAAAAGGCTATTGCCGACATGGGCAAGAAGGTCAGACTACGCATATCCAATAGACAACTTGAAGGACGGTCTAGCTGACGCTGAACAACTCTAGGCAAGGGACAACAAGTTGACAATTGAGGACATGGCTGGTGGTACCTTCACGATCAGCAACGGCGGTGTTTTCGGGTCTCTGATGGGTACCCCTATCATCAACCTGCCTCAAACGGCCGTCTTGGGTCTTCATGCCGTCAAAGAACGCCCCGTTGCTGTCAACGGCAAGGTCGAGGTTCGTCCGATGATGTACCTGGCTTTGACCTACGACCACCGCCTGCTCGATGGAAGGGAAGCCGTTCAGTTCCTAGTGAAGGTGAAGGAGTACATTGAAGACCCCAGGCGTATGCTGCTGTAAGCGGTTCAGGCAAACGACTAGATACCTTTCGAGCCTTGGTTTCCGGGCAACCACTAGGGCGTCGAATATGACTCGAGGCTATTTTCTTTTTAACGCGACCGTCCACTTCGTACTGTTGCACACTGTATTATCATACCATCTGTTTCACCGTCTCATCAGCATGTTTTGTCTCAAGGCCTAGAATATTTATCTCAAAAGAGTGCCGTGCTGGCTGGACGGGGAAAGGCTTACTACGTACTCAACATATACTATCGGAGCTTTGCTGCACACTGCCAGAGGTGAATAGGATCTTCATCGAGGTCTAATGTCAGAGGGTTCCATCGACATTCCAGTATTGATGCCAACCGTAGCTCTTTGGGCATAATGATCTCTAGCGCGGCGGGCTGCCTGCTGAACGTTGAAGACAGGATTGATGTGTGACACCACACTCACAATCTGGGGGTATGCTCGAGCAAGCCGGCCTGCGCCGATGAATAGGCATAAGGTAAGTCCATCTCCACCGGCGAGTAAGAAAATTAGGACCATGGAAACGAGCGAAAATGGTTGCCTGCTGCTCCTTCGTAGCCGCATACCGTTCTACAGAAACACGAGTACAAGTTGACTCGTGCACACGCAACGGCGAGCAGCAGGCATCCGTACCCGAGTGCGTCTACAGGTTGCAATCCGGTCTCACCGCAATATATGTAATCGATGAGCGTGGGGCTCATTGGCTCTGAAAACGGCACGACGGCACGGGTCAAAAGAGGCTAAACCATACACATATGCTGTTTGCTCTCTCGTCTACCTTGTTGGTCGGGTCGCCGAACCTGTTTTGGTAAAAGTATAGCAGCGCAGAGCTCACTGGCAGATCGATGACAATCTGCACCCTCGTCAAGTGACGAGATTCTGCCTCCATTTCTGGCACAAAATATCGACCTGACCTATCAGCGGCCATTTTCCGCATAGCAAAGCCCACTTATAGCAGAACCTGCATAGGAACTGCGTCCGACGTTGCAGGGATTATCGAGCCAACAGCAGGGGCCCAAGTGCCGGTGAAGAGAAGCCTTTCGCAGATGCCCCCGTATAAGACTATTTGGTTGCCCGTGTTGGCTTGCGTTCACAAGCTGGAACGCATCTGTTTATTCGACCGCCTGTTATCTGACTTCAACCCGTCGCTGTAATCTATCGACGTATCTTTCTCCCATAATCGGGTAAACAGACGGGGCGAGCGATCGTTTACGAATCCGAGCCGAACCCACAGCGCAATTCAGCCTTCCAGGTTTTTTCCTGCAGCGCATCCTCCCTCCGAATTCGCAACCGCTTTCTTCCACTTTTGCTGTTGACACCCGACACGGACACGACACGAACGCCGCTCGCTGCCCGACACGACCAGCAGCCATGTTCAACCGCAAGTTCTCCATCAACCGACACACTGGTGTTCCCAAGCCTCGACGCTTCAGTGCGGGCGAGTCTGCTTCGGCCAATGGTACGAGGCTTTCTTCCCTCTTCATGCGCCCTTCCACACAGATGCCTTGCACACTGCTTTTAGACCTTTGGAGGGTTAAGAGCTCTTCCGACGACCAGCGTGGAACCTTACGTATAGGTTCAGCAGGCTGCGCAGACGACTGCAGATAAGAAAAGAAACAGACTAAGGAGAAAAGCTCGTCGGTTGCTGGTGCGGGGTAGGAGCTGAATTGCTGTTCCATTCTCAGCTCCAGCAGATTGCCCCTCGTTCTCCACACTGCTCCAAATCGAGCCCGATGACATTCTTGGCTTCCCCTCCATTCTTGCTAGCAGTCACGTTCTTGGACGAAAACTAACACGACTTCTTTTTTTTTGTAGAGGTCCAGTCAAAGACTCACAGGCAATTTCGTAACGCCCACGAGGGTCACCAGCCCCACGCCGGTCTCGATGCCAGTCGTTCTTCTACAGGTGTAGTCTGGTGCACGGAGCGTGCCGCCGAGTATGGCTTCCTCGAGGACCCTGATTCTTGGGCCAATCTCGGCCAAGGTGCCCCTGAAGTCGAGGACGACATCGCCGGCTGCTTCCCCCGTCCTACCACGATCGACATCTCCATGGCCGGTCGTGAGTACGGCCCCACCGCCGGTATCAAGCCCCTTCGTGAGGCCGTCGCCAACTTGTACAACGTCATGCATCGTCAGGGCAAGGCGAGCCAATACACCTGGGAGAACGTCGCCATCGTCCCCGGTGGCCGCGCTGGTCTGATCCGCATTGCCGCCGTGCTTGGAAACTCCTACTTGTCCTTCTTCTTGCCCGACTACACCGCCTACAACGAGATGTTGTCTCTCTTCAAGAACGTACGTGGTTTCAATCAAATGGGCCAAACCCCCAGCTATGGTAGCTGATCTTGAGTCTGTAGTTCTCAGCCATTCCTGTTCCCCTTGCCGAGGAGGATGGCTACCACATTCACCCCGACCGCATTTCTGAGGAAATTTCTCGTGGTTCCTCTGTCATTCTGACTTCGAATCCCCGCAATCCCACCGGTCGTGTTGTTGCCAACCCAGAGCTTGCCGAGATCCAAGACATTTGCCGTGGCCGTGCCACTTTTATCAGCGACGAGTTCTACTCTGGCTACAACTACACTAGCAACTGCGACGGCAGCACCATCTCGGCAGCCGAGAACGTCGAGGACGTTGACGAGGATGATGTCCTCATCATTGATGGTCTCACCAAGCGTTTCAGACTTCCTGGCTGGCGTATTGCTTGGATTCTCGGACCCAAGGGTAGGTCTCCTTTGTAATACCGTATATTGTTGAGTGTGCTGACCTCTCTCGCAGAGTACATCAAGGCGTAAGTCCAAGAACACCTCGGACACATCTGCACGGTATACTTATAGCATTCTAGCATCGGTTCTTGCGGCAGTTACCTCGACGGCGGAGCCAACCATCCCTTCCAGGAGGCCGCCATTCCCATGCTTGACCCTACCCTCGTCAAGGAGGAGATGGTTTTCCTGCAGAAGCACTTCCGCGTAAGTCGGGTCACGGTGCAGACCGTGTGTCCCATGCACTGACCAGACAAACAGGACAAGCGTGACTACGTCGTCCGAAGATTGCGCGAGATGGGCTTCGTCATCAAATACGTCCCCGATTCCACCTTTTACCTGTGAGTCGAGTGTCTCCATCGTGCGAAGAGATCACATGCTTACACGTGTGTGCAGCTGGTTGAACCTGGAGGGTCTCCCCGACGCCATCTCCGACGGCCTCAACTTCTTCCAGGCCTGCCTGGAGGAGAAGGTCATTGTCGTCCCCGGTATCTTCTTCGATCTGAACCCCTCCAGACGTCGTGATCTCTTCGACAGTCCCTGCCACCACTTCGTCCGCTTCTCCTACGGCCCCAAGATGGAGACCCTAAAGAACGGTCTCGATGGCATCGAGCGTGTCGTCAATAAGTCAGTCACTTCCGAGCCAGGACCCCCTTTTGACTTTCCGTGGATGGACGGCTAACCGGTCACTTTCAGGTTCAAAAAGTCCAGTGCCTAGACGGTCTACAGCATTAGGCGTGTTGGCCTTGACGTTTGAGCGACTTGTAACTTGGATGTCTGACGCGGCGACCTGTTGCCCGCAACTTGCTCTAAACCAGGACTAGAGACACTTGCAGACTTACCGAAAAGCTTGCGCGCTGTCGTTTGTTGTGACAAAACAGCCCGGCGCCCCTAATTGATTTCGTCGTTGATTCCCAAAAGTTTCCGGATATCGAACCGCGGTGTGCTTGTTCTTCTGATCTCTGAAGCTGAGCTTTGGGCAAAGGTTACGTTCGGCACCTCTCTAGTCACACCACGAGGCATTGGGCGGATACATCATATTTAGCGATCGAACTGGCGCGCGCGACTTGACATCGCTCTCAATTTTGCTCTGCTACCTGTTCCTGTGCTTTTCCATCTCCCATGCATCCATCCTCTCTTTTGCCACTCATATCCTCATGATTCAGAGATACAGCAGCCGGGACTCTCTCCCTCTCCAAACTGCGAAGCGAAACAAGAAACGAAAAGGAGGCTCACTTTGGCCGATTTGAAGACTCGACCATGCCATGCCGCATCGCCTTCTTCGGCCCTCCCTTTTGACCATATTCCTCAAGAAGCAGACCAGAAAGAGGAGCGGGCGGCATTTCCAATGTCCCCACGGAGAAACCAAGTCATTGTTCCCAAAGTCGTTCACGAATTGGTATGGTTACTACTGACCATCCAAAGGCGTCATGCCGAATACCGCTGCTTGCGCTCTGCAAAGACATGCAATTTGGAATGTCTCGATCCCGTGTCGGAAGCCTCTTGTCGTCACAGAACCCAGAGACGACTGGAAGAGAATAGTTACTGCAAAAGAAAAAGGAAGTGACTGAAATCAAGGTTGTCCGTAAAGTCCAGTCCACAGCATCATTTCATGCAGATGACGTGGGCCTTGGTGATGGAAGCGACGGATATGGAAGCACCCGTATCATTGCGAACGGTAATGACGGGCGTGACGACGAGCTGGACTCGCCAGTGCTCGGCCTGAAGAACGGTAGGTTCAATGTTGGGAGCAACGGCAACCATCATGTGCGTGTTGAAGCGGGCACCGGCATCGGGGAAGCGGAAATCAAAAGTCCAGCGAGAGGTGAACATCTTGGCGGAGATGGACCACGCCTTCTCGACCATGATGCGCAGCTGTTCGTCCGCTTCATTCAAGTTGGGTCCGCCATCAGACTCCGAAGGGATGAGAGGAGCGATCATGTCCCGAAGCTCGGCCTGGAAGTACTCGATCCGGTGAGCGCGGTAGGCATCGTAGCGTTCGTGGTTGATACACGAATTCACAATGGCTGCAACTCGGTCAATGCAGACCTGCAGGGCACCACCTTGACCAGCTAATGAGAGTCAGTATGCAGTGCGGGCAGACATGACCCAAGGAAACCAACCTGGTAGATTGTTCATCTCATGGCGAATCTCGCCGATTTGGCGATCAGCATCGACTGAAAACCCTTGCCAAGCCTCGAAGACAAAGATGCGGCGAACCAGCAAGTCGATGATGGTACGCGAAACCAGGCAGGCACGAGCCATGCCGTCGTTCATGTGCTGGCGGATGTATGACAGGGACTGGTGCTCGCTCAAGGGAGCATAGAGTGTGCTCATGTAGCGTATGATTGCAACTTCTGAAAAGCGAGACATGATGCTGGGGTCGACGACGGAGGCGAATCGGAGCACCTAGCCCCGAGCCAAGCCCCAGACGCCCTCGAAAGCAGCGGTGTAGCGATCGTTGTCGCCATCGTCACCCGAGCTGAAGCCAACTCCGGAGGTCAAGCCATTGGCACTGCCGCTCCTGCTCATCGAGCTGTGGGCGCTACCGCCATGTCCGAGTGGGCCGGTATGGTAGCCTCTGGGGTTGACGTTAGGCTGATAACCCTGACCAGACGACTGGACGGCAAAGTTGTGCTGCTGCGAGTGCATGCCAGGACCGTAGCCAGCACCATGACTGCCGTAGTGCTGGTTGGGGCCAAACGTGGAGTTCTGCGGGATCAGAGGCGACTGGCGGGCATAGTTGGTTGGATGACTCTCGAAGTCACCAAAGCCGTTGCGAGTTGCTGGACGATGAGTCGGGCTAGTGAGTTGACCACCACCGGCGTGGATTTCGCGTCGAGGGCCGACGTTGGCTCCAGGGCCGTAGCCGTAATTGTACGCGGCGCCGTTGGTGTCGCAGCCACTACCGCCAGTGCCTCCAGTCATTCCCGGGTGGAATTCGGGAGCGTTTGGGCGGAAACTGCTCTGCGGGTTTCCGTAGTTGCGCTGGCCCATAGAAGTGCCTGGACGCATTGGCATCTCGTTCTGTGAGCCATAACCTCCGGGTCCGTCAAAGACGCCAGGTTGCTTGAAGCCCCCGGTGAATGAGGAACGACCGTTGTCGGCCCGAGAGAAAGGGCGGCCGGGCGGCATGTGCTGCTGGGTGCGAGGGGCAACGCTTGAGGTTTGGTTGTAACCTACAGACGAAAGAGCGCGGCTACCCTCAGGGCCATGAGAGATGCTGAACGCTCCCGGATGGCCGGATGGAAACCCATTATGATAAGGAGCATTGGTTGGGGCAGAGCTGAAGGAGTAATCAGTGTTCTGCTGGTGCTTAAAAGGCCGCATCGCGTTGTCTGTAGAGGGCACCACCTCGTGATGTTCCATAGCGAAGAGGGGTCTCGTTAAAACCAGCTGCTGCTGAGTTTGCTGGTTGACCTTGGGAGACCGGGGCGCCTGCTCTTCCAGTGCAGCGATGCTAGCGGCGCTGAGATTCGTGACGACCTTACTCGTCGAACCCTGGTCGCTCTCGCCGTGCAGCCAGATGGAGCTGGGACGGTCCATGTGCTCCTTGAGAACCTAGGAAAGAGTGGTTAGTCAATGTCAACAGGATGGGAGAGATCCCAAGAACGCACCATCAGTAGCTCCTTGACGATATCGCGCCAAGACTCGTCACCATCCTGGTGCTGGTCAAGTTTGGCCAAGATTTCCCGGACTTTGTTCTTGTGATTATCGACATCGACATGGTAGCAAGCCAGGCGGTTCTCCAACTTATCAAACTTGCGATTCAGATCAGTGACATCCCGCTTGAGCTGCTCTCGCTCCTCATGGATGATGTTGGTCTCAAGCTTGCTGGAGCAGAGCACCTTCTCATTATAGTCGAGGTCAATGCGGTAATCGGCAACCTCATTGATGGCCTGACGAAGCAGCTCATTGACATCTTGGGCATATTTTTGGAGACCCTCGCAAAGTTCATTGGCGATTCTTGCGGGGACACCAGGAGTGCGGCGGATGGCCTGCTGCGTCGTCATGATTCCGGCTTGGACTTGACGAGCAGGGGGCCAAGCAGGCTTTCATCTCCACGTCAGTCATATTATCGAAGGGCTGAGGTAAACGTAACAAAGAAGTAATCATTACAACACATGAAACTATGAATAGAAACGAGCAGAGGATGACTCACGTGATTGCGAGCGAGCTCGGAACGGCGACTCTCTCGAAGAGGGCCGACCAAGGGGCCCTCTAGCTGGCAGTGCGCGGCCATGTTGACGATAGCTTTCTTCTCTTGGGTGCGGTCTCCGGCGGGGAAGGCTGTCGTCTTTTCCTCTGAGATGGTTTCGAGTTCAGAATGCGCAAAAAGGTTATCGCTGTCGATGTGAAATGGCACCAATGCGTTTATCAAATTCTTGACGCTTCCGGGATTTGACCTGATCTCGCGTTGGGGAGTGTCGTGGTGAAAATTGGAAGCGACCGGGCCTGATCGGAACCCAGACGGAGGACCGTTCAAAGGACGGCTGATCGGCGTCGCGAAAACTGTGCTTGAGGAATGATCAGATGCTTTACCTACCGAGGAGCTGGTAGAGCGCTGAGAGTTGGACGGCTCGGCGTTCTGAGGACTTTGGTGGTTGCGTAAGGTGCCAGTGTGGTGAAAGTCTGGCGGCTGTGGAAGCTGGTAGTTCCGTTGATAGTTCTGAAGGTTTGTATGAGCAACTCTGGGGGGAAATTCAGGTCCGAACACGTCATTGGATGACCCAGACTCGTGAACAGTACTCAACGATGAGTTGGGACTCTGCTGGTGCTGAACCGTTGAGTGATGGGGTGGGGAATGGTCAGAAAGTCGGACACCCCCGCGAGCTTCACCTGAACTGCTGCTCGAATTAGCAGCCATCTCTGATATGTACGCTAAGTTCAGATTGTGACAGTAAGCTAGAGTGCGCTTAAGGAGGAAGAGAGAGAAGCAAAAGACGATGATGAGAAGAGTAATGAAAAGACAGTGGTGAGGGCTGAGTTGTTCAGCGTCTGAAAAGGGAGGTGCGCTCAGTTTTCCCCGCCCTTAACGGTAGGTGGGTTCCTTCCTCGGCCGAGATGCCAGCCTTTGGCACTTGCCTTTTCAGAATCTGCCCACGTGATGATCTCTCAGTGAAGTAGAGCCAACTTGAGAATGGGGGATAGGGGATCTGGAGAGTGACTAGCTATGATGGGTAGACAGCTTGTTCTTCACGAGGTCAGCCCTTATTATGAGAAAGGTTATGTCACTCAGGCTTATTATAACTTTCGCCTAAGAAATCGAACCCAACACATATGATGCGACCCGTGGTTTGGCAAGGTCCCGTTTCATGGTGTTCACTTCTGGACACTTGTCCTAGTCCAAAACTGAGCAGAAAAGATCTGCCCTGAAGCAGCCGTTGCCGTTATGCCATGGACGCCTTTTTTTGAAAACATGTAATAAAATAAAAATGAAAGGCAAGACCTTGGGTCCAATCCCACCGTCGGACGAGAAGTTGAGCCACACGACAAAGACAGGATGAATATGAACATATACCTATTGATCGAGCTGCTTCGTGTTTCGATGAGAGAAGGGATCGACCCGTTTCAAGCCAAGTAAGATGCAATATGGCCCAGATCCGAGAACCTCTAGGTGTTGAGATCTTGACAAGCTGCGAGCAGGTAATCAGATGTTTTTGGGGCTCGAGTCGTCTGCCCAATGTTAGCATAAAGTTCGAGGAAGGAGGGAGCTCGAAGGAAAAGTGCAAATGACCAAGCCAAGGCGAGAAGGGAGATTCAAATAGACCTTGTGCAATTCGGAATAGGGATTTGGGCAACCCAGACGTGACACTCTCAAGTCGGAAGCGCACAAGTCTAAACGAACCGAGGGCACGATTTCGACTGGTCGTAGGATTGAATGCAAGTGCCCACAGATCTGAGAGGGATATCATTAGCACACACACGCCTTTCGGTGGGTGGGCAACACCTACCTTTAGTCTTCTAGGTACTGTACCGCGAACGATCTGTGACGCGTCTCGCAACTCGTGGGTTGGTGAGCGAGGTCGAAACAAGTACTGTCTCTGTGAGGAAAGTACCGAAGGGAAGGTCAAGCGCAGCGGATTTACTCCAGTGTGCCACGAGAAACTAGTGGCAATCCCTAGGTACTGGTGTAAGCACTTCCAAAAGAGCCTCGATAGATGAGACAAGAACGACGGGAACCAGACGCTGTAGATGAGACAGGAAGTGATTGGGAAAGCAGGACGGAACGGGATGAGGTGTAGACGAACCGGATATGGGTCAAAAGCTGAGGACAGGATATAGGGGAAAGTCTCTACTTGGCCCCACGAGGGTTCGAAGATGCGAATTTGGAAGGTATTGGCTTGCCGCTGCTTATTCGCCATTCTAGAAACTACTTACTTGCTTCTGGAATGCTTAAGTTACTCGCACAGCCCTCATCGTGGCCCAAAGTCAGTAGGGAGGTAAGCAGCAGCGTAGTGTAACATGGCCATGAGCAGTTCCAGGTGGCTCTGCATGCCTTATGTCCAGCCAAGCTATGTGAACGACGAGACCTTACAGTATTGGAGCCATTGGCAATTGCTAGAAGACGTTCCTCACAGCACACAGCGCCGAAATGTAAGATATGTAGCTCTGTATTGAATACTGAATATGCTGCCCTTACTGAGAAGGCATGGACGGGGTAGGAGAATGCTGAGGTTAGCCATAGGACATTCAAATAAGATAGAAAAGTAGTATGCCAGACTGGGAGTAGAGAATATCACAGAATCAGAGACATCTCAGAGTAGCAATCCTAATTAGACAAGGTTAACTAGGTAGTAGGCTCCCTTTGTTTATGAGCCTCCTGCAAGCCAAGACAAAGACCAAACATACAATTTGCACATGAAGGAAAAGAAGTATATATTAGAGTGTCACTTGACTCCCTGCTACTTGCCATATACACCAGTCAAGACGAAATGTAATGAAGAAGACCTACAAATACCACTGCTCCCCATACCTGGATACCTGGGCCCAACAACGGCAGCTTCATGTCAAATCAAAAGGGTGTGTTTAAAAGAAGGCGAAAATGAAGGGAAAGAGTGAGGATGAGTATGTCACGGAGAGAACATGGGTACGAAACAGATCTGGAAGCCCTGAGGACTTATAGTCAACCGATGGAGGCACATATTGAAAAGATACCTTAGTCATGCGACTGCATAAATCAGTAAGCAATGGATCACCAGTGTGGGCACATGGGCAGATTCGCCCTGATTACGCACTTGGTGGTGCCCACTCCATCCCACCTAGTTGCGTGACAATCGAGAGACATTTCACTGTTATCTTCCATCTCAACACCTAATCAGACTGGTTGTGTACTATAGCCTTCCTGTACCTTACCCAGACGCCAAATGGCGGCATCTCATCGGCCCGGCGCGTGTAGGAAATGGAAGGAAACGACCTAAGGTACATTATCAGCCAGAAACAAGTGGCGGTCGTGTTCGCTTTGCGGTTCGTGTGTTCTGCTGGAGAATCAGTGCAGCGTCGATCCGTTCTCCAGTAGTGATTGGGTAGACCTTGACTCCTCATCGCAACCAAGTCTCGATCAGTCTCCAACAATGGCCGAATCAAGCCACAGCCAGCTCCGAGGAGCCAGACGATGATGCCCACTAGCCTCGAGCCTGTATGGAACGGGTCAGAGGGACGTGTGCCTGCGTCAAGTCAGCCGAAGCTTCCGCAATGGACTCTTCCCAAACTCACGTTGCGGTATCCTAGACGACGTTTGTTTGGGGCCATTGATTAGCTTTCAGATCGCTCGAGTGCGAGAGAACAAACTGCTGTAGACGGCATCTACAACAGGTGACGCGTCGATCATCCTGCCTCCAAAATAGCGACCGTTTAATCCTCTGATGGCGTTCTCGCCACCCTGGACCTTGTCGAACTTGAGATAAATATCTCCCTTGGAATTGGGGTCAACGGAAATGTGAACGACACGGCCGTACTTGCTCTCCGCCTCCTGTCGCACATCATCCTCGAGTTCCTTGACCCAGTCATCGCCCTCTTCTCTGTTGCCAAAGTCAGCACTTCTTCTCATTGATACACTGTGGGGGCTGTCACGTACTCTTCAGGGTCGAACATGTTGTGGAGAACAACGCATCGGCTAGCCATGTTGACGTTCATCGGCAATGGCTTCGTCTCGGTCTTGGGCTTCAAAACCTGTCGCTCATCTACTCCGTTCGAAGGTTCATCAGTCCTGGCAAGTTTTCTCATCAGGGCATCACGACTATAGTTGTTAAAGTTGACTCCGGCAACGTCCGTGTCGTCCAGGGCGCTGGCGCCACCGGACTTTTCGCTGTCTCGTCCACCCGCACGGTCGAAGGCTGATGTCTGGGGGCCACGACCGCCGGCGCCGGAAAACGCAGAGCCTTGGTAGACTGGATTCTGGCCAGGAAATCTCTGCAACATGTTGGCTGTGCTCTCAGGGGTGAACTTATCGTTTCCGAGGCCAACCCGGATTGGACGACCAGCGAGATCGAATCCGTTCATCTTTTCGAGAGCCTCTCTGGCCTGGCTGGCTTCGCGGTATCTGACGAGGAATTAGCAGGTGACCAAAAGCACAGCGGGAGCAAGCGACATACTGAACGAATCCATAGCCTCGACTGCGGCCGTTGTCGTCCTTTTGGAGCTGAACAAATTCGAGCTCGCCAAAAGGCTCAAACACGGCCTGCAGGTCCTGCTCGGTAACGTTGAAATGGATATTGCCCACGTACAACCGATGGAACGGAATAGAGTTTGGATGCGCGCCGGGCGTTTCGGCGGTGCGAACCTGTCGGTTTTTCTCGGCCTCTGTGAGCTGGACAATGATTGGGATACCTAGCAGCTTCTGTCCGGTAAGTTGAAGAGCTTGCGTTACAGAGTCTTCGTTCTTGAATTCAACGTAACCAACTCTGCGAAGTCGTTAGCAGAATGTGCGAGGCGTGCAGAATGTGGACACTGACCCTTTGGATCTTTGGCTGATGCGATCCTTGACGATTTGGGCTTCGTTGACGGGCCCGATCTTTTCGAAAAATGTCTTCAAGTCGCGGGTACGAAGACGGGCGGCAAGCTGCTGGACAAAGACAGTGCGGCGATCCCGTTCATCTTCAGTAAGTTGTGGTGTTGCCTCACGCTTGGAAGTCTCTTGACGGTCGTCATCTCTGGAGCGACGGTGGTCGCCAGAGTAACGGTCGGAGCGATCGCGGCGCTCGCGATAGTCCCTATCGTCGCGCGACGAGCGATAAGAGCGGTGGGGTGAGCGGGAACGGGAACGGGAGTGCCTCCGTCCTCCTCTGTAGAAATCGCCATCTCCTCTGTGACGACGTGAGTGACGGCGGTCATCATCGCGGCTTCTGCTTCTCCGCCTACTCTTGTGGCTGCCAGCGTCACTCCGGGGGGTGGATGCCTTGTAGTCGTCCGGTGTTCCGCGTCGGCTTCTGGTCGAGCTGCGTTCGCGACGGTCGCGGTCTCGTCGGCGGCGGTCATGATCGCGCTCACGATCGCGACTTCCCTCACGAGGACGATCGCGCTCTTTGCGCTCGGGGCGCTCACCATTGACGCGGTCTTCCCCGTCGGTGGTTTTGGGCTTGCTGTCGGCGGAGGTTTTGGCGGTGGCGTCGAGCAAGGCTTCTACGTCTAGTCCCGACATTTTTATTGGTTTCTTCTACAAAGATACTTTCTCCTCTGCTGTCGATCTGAACTTCTCTCTGTTCGAGTTGCGCTTCGTGGCGATACGTGGTGGGATGAGGTGTGGAGGAGTCAAGTTTCGCAAGAAGGTAGAGAGTTGAAGCGACGTCCGAGAATTGCATCGAGGCAGGCAGGCGGCCGAATGACACTACAGTCAGCCTCTGGCTAAGACAAAAACGAGTCTTACCTAATGTTGGGCCGAAGTGGTCAGTGTGCCCAGGCCGGTGTGGAAGGCAGGTTCCGCACTCGTCAGGGTCCGGGTACCTCACTACCCGACCTTACTTTACTTCAAGGTGCCTACCCGGCCGGAACTTTAGCAAGAGTACAATATCACGTGATAACTACAGCACTTCTAGGTAAGTGTCTAGTGCCTTGCTAAGGTACTCAATTAAGAGAAGGACGGAACTAGAAGTGAGATTGGAAAGAGGGGGAGAGAAAATTGTCACGTCCTCCAAGTATGTTTTCAAGTTGTTCGTAATATATTGGGGGTATTATTCTGCTGTACATATAAGACTGCCCGGTTGACCGTGACTGTGTTGTTTGCCCGAACGCCGATTCATAGCTGAAAGTTCCGCCAAAACTTGGCTCGCCCTGTCATCTTTCGCTTCATCCCTTTGGTTGCGTGCGGTTCTTACCGACGTTTTACTTCTTCCTCTGCATCTTCTCCATATTCTCCGTGCATACTGGGCAGAACCAAGTCCCGTTTGGCTCGCTTTTGAGGCCGACGCAAGACCAGTGAAACCACTCATAGGGGCATTCCTCGTTATCGCAAGCCACCATATCGCCAAAGCTGACATTTTGACATGTGCAATACTTTTTGTCGTCGCCTGCCTCATCGTCCTCGACATCGAGCATGCTGTCATCACCATCGCCATCCTTGCCATCGCGCGCGGGCGTTCCACTGGCACGATCGACTCGACTCCGCTCGCCATCGTCACCACTGCCGCTTTCCGCATCTGATAGCTCACTGTCCGCTGTTGACGCTGGGGAATTGCGGCTTCCGGCCTTTTTCACGCGAGACAAGGATGACTTGTTCCCGTTGACGATGGAGGTTTTCTTCCGATTCGCCATACCGGGTGTCCCTTTTCTTCCCACGCCTGCCACGCTGGAGGCTTTCGTAGACGACGACCGTGGGCCAGCGCTCCCCGCCCGCACGGTGCCAGGCCCAGTCGATGACGGGCCTTTAGGTGTTCCCGGTCCGAGAGAGGAATGCCTCGCCAGTCCGCTCGAGGTTGCAGGTAGGCTTCCCAATCCCGAATTGGACCGAGGTCCTCGCTTTGGCGCGCCGCTTCCCGGGCCCGCCGAGCTCTCCCTCACTTGACGGTTCAGTATCATGCTCGCAGCTGGCGTCGCAGGTGCAGACGAGGCGTGCTGCTGTATCTGAGCAGCGCGGAGCTGGGGATTTCCGCCTCGAGGGGCTGTCGGGGTCGACGAGTTGACGATCGGGTTGAGCGGCGTCGCAGTAATGGCGGTGCTGGTGAGATGGACTGCGGGGTTGATGGATCGAGCTGATGGAGCCGAGTGGTTTGCCGCGCTCGGCCGGAGCAGCGATGGGCACTCGTCGGGATCGTTGAAACCGGGCTCTGCGCGGTCGTATAACAGTTTGATCTGGTGGTCGAGGTTCCGTAGATGCTTGTCCATCGTGAGCTGCATCTTCTGCGTCAGAGCGATCTTCTCGGCGGAGAGCTGCTCGGCTCGGGCGAAATTTTCTCGCATGACCGATCGCATCGACTCTTCGCGGGGATTCGTTTCGTGGCTGCCATGCTGCCTAATATATCTTTGTATCTTCGCATCGCGCTCCTCTATTGCCTTGATACTATCCTGGTACTGGCGGTCCCTGTCGGCGATTTCCTCGTGCAAAAACCGTATTTCTTCGGGTAGATTCTGAACACGGTTGATCCAGTCGTCGAGGATGATGGCCGGGTCGAGAGCCTCAGCCTGCGGCATCCTCTTGACGAAGTCAATAGACAGGTCGTCTCTAGGCATCTTGAGTCAACGACAGTCCCAAGTATTAACCTTTGCAGAGCGAAACAAGCGTGCAGATACGAGCGACGGAACGGGGCGGTATGGCAGAAGGCGACCATGTGCTCGATCAGACACACGGACGAGGGCGACGGCAAAGTAGGATGTAGCAAAGAAAGGATCTTGCAAGGCAGGAGAGCGGCGGCGACGGCGTTCGACTGGAGATGGATATTGCGGGGCAGAGCCCGAGGGCGGACGTTTGAATGGGACGTCGCGAGGTGGAGGACGAATGACGCGGAGCAGAGAAAGCAGACCAGATCAGAGAAGGTGGAGCAGAGCAGGAGGCAGATGGGAATAGTGGCACTCTGTATCCGTATGCATACAGGGCAGGCGCGAAGCGTTGGCGGTGACGATTGTGAAGTGCCTGGGTCGCGCTGGCCTGAAGAAAAAGGCAGCGGAAGGTGTTGATAGGCAAATGGAGTAGGAAGACCCGCCACGATCCTCCGCAACGAACGAAGTGACTAGCTTGGCTCACCTTTTGAGGATGGACCAACGGTCGACGTCGAAGTGCTCCAGGGGTGATGGGCTGGGCTGCGAGGCGAGACGAAGAGCTCTCTGCCTGTGATCCCGGAATGTTTTTTTATGACTTGCCTGGAAAGAGGGACATGAAATTTTCGACCCGCGGGGGTGGGGTTGGAAGAGGCTGGAATCACGTTTGTGGTGGTCCAGGTGCGGTCGTAATAGTTGGCGGCTTCAAGGATATAAAGAACACCCTAGGTAGGTAGGGGTAACAACAGGCGGCCTGTAACTGCCTGAGCCACCCTATTTAAGAACATTAGTTTGACACACGGCCGGCAAGGTGTTCCAGTATGCACCGAGTTATGCATTCTACTGTGTGTAGTTGCATATACGGCACATGCTCCCGCAGCCTTTAATGCTTTGTATCCAATGACAGCGACTAACCAGGAACATCATCAAGAATACGGCCGCTAGAGTAATCTGCGCTTCACGCCCAACCTTTTCATTCGAGTATCCTTCGATCAGTTTCCCGTTTTTGTGAAAGATGACCGCACTGGCCCAGTGCTGGCTGGGAACAAAATGCTTGAATGGGTAGTTCAGGTATCCGTACACTAATTTACTATGAATCGCAAAGCCCAATCGGTATCCTCACCGCAACTCCGCTAACACCACTACTTGCAGTAGAGGACTGCGGCTCTGATTTTGCAAGATACTTTCAAAGCTCCATGGCTGTTCCCGCGGCCTCCTCGCGTGCTTTTCTGATGCTGTCGTTTTCGGCCTCCCTCTCCTCCTTGAGCTTCTCTTCGACGTCCTCTCTGAGTCCACCCAAGTCCGGGGGAATGGCTTGGTACTGCACACTGGGCGCTGCTTGCACAAATCTCAACTGCTCCGTCACATGCTGCACAACCTCCGCAAGCCTTTTCTGTGGGTTGCGGTTCACGCGCGGCTCGCCCAGTATTTGCTCCAACGTTGGAAACAGTTCTTCGTACCTGAACTGCTCTCTCCATGGGGCGTGTACTGGTATGATAGGATCGATCTTGTCCTGGCACCCGATTGCGATACTGGTCTCAAACGCCCAGGCGCGGGCCACGTTTCTGGGGGTATAGCCACCGCCGCCAAAGAGTATCATCGGGATGTTGAACTTTTTACAGAACTCGACACAGGCGCCGTGTCCCTGCACCTGGAGATTAAATCGGCCCAGCCTGTCGCCAGCAAGAGAATCGGCGCCACACTGCAGGGCGATTGCGCTCGGGCGGAATTTCTCGACGCACTTGCCAATGACCGTCTCAAATAGCCACTTGTACTGCTCATCCGTGACTCCGTCGTTGAGAGGGACATTGATGGCGTGGTGAGCTCCTGGATTATGCTCGTTCTTAGGTCCGTTGTCATCCAGGCCGCCAGTGCCGGGAAAGAAGTTGAGTGGGTCGTATTTGTGAAATGATACTGTCATGACACGATCGGTCGAGTAGAAGGCCTCTTCGACGCCATCTCCGTGGTGAACGTCAATGTCAATGTAAAGAACGCGGGGAAAGCAGCGTAGCAACTGCAAGATGGCAATGACAATATCATTGATGTAGCAAAAACCGGACGCCTCGGCCTTTTTGGCGTGATGCAGACCGCCACCCCATGAGACGGCGATGTCGGATTGCTTGGAGCAGATTTTGCGGGCGGCGTCGAGCGAGCCACCGGCTGACAAGGAACAATAGTCGTAGAGGCCCTCGAACAAGGGGCAATCTGAGCCACCGAGATTGAATTTGAGATCGGGATTAGCGTTATCAACATCTCGGGGAACAGGCTCTGGTAGGACGGTTCCCAGGAAGTCAAGGTAGTCGTCGGAGTGGAAGGAGTTGAGTTCCTCGTATGTGGCGGCTCGGGCGATGTAGTTATCCATGGCGAAGGACATGCCGTAAGAATAGATCAGACTTTTAGAGAGGGTGAGACGCCAGGGCTTCATCGGATGGGTCTGGCCGAAGTGATGCTTCTCCATCTCGGGGTTGCAGTGAAAACTGACGTTGTAGCCTTTGGGGCGGGTGATGCCTGATTCCAGGGCGGTGCGCTGGCATTTGCTGAAGTATTTGCTATTTTCAAGCTCACTGGCCTGGCCAAGAGGGATGTACTCCTCGACGATATCATCTCTATCAGCTCTATGAGGAAGATAATTCGGTTTGGGCACGCGAAACCTGTAGGAGTTTGCGTCCATGATGAGGACGCAACGGCTGTGCCGTTGTCTGCCTGCAGGTCCAAATACCGTCGACCTCGGAGTGCTTCGTGATATTCAGTGACCGAATACGAGTAATAGATTTGGATGACCCAACGGCATGCGACGCGGAGCCGAGCAGTGAAACACACAGACTATGTGCGATGCAAGAAGGAATGCTTCTGGTGTGGGAGCGGGTATGGAACTGGCTGTCAGTTTTGGTGGTTGGTTCGAGGAGTTGAGCTGTTGTGCCGTCTGAATGTGACTGAGCGACGGTGTGACACCGGCTGGTAGGAAGGTCCAGCCACTTGGTGGCTGGACTCCTCTAAGCACCTTGAGGTCCATAAGGTACCTGCTGGCAGGTACCGTACGTTAGGTAAGGTAGGTACCGAGCGTACATTGAGGTGCCAGGGAGGTAGGTGGGTACTCAGGTACTACCGGCACCCGCCTAGGTAGGTGCCTAATACATACCTACCTAGTAATTAATTAGGAAGCAGCTAGCTTTGAAAAGTGAAGAAGGAACGACGATGTTGGACATAAGCCGTCTACGACAACTGAAAACTGCAAATCTCATAGAGAAAGACAGTGCCAAGCTGCGTACTATTCGAGAGTGCCATCTCTTTCCTCTCTCAATCAGGTGGTAGGTAGTTGACTCGTGTGGCTTGGCTCAAGGTAATTCTAGACCAAAAGCTTTCTCTTAGTGCTAGGTACGACTAACGATCAGTTCGATACTCGGATATCTATCCGTGCCATTGCCTTCGTTGTTCAAGCCAAGATCGGCTATAAGCTCAGCCAAGAGCATCCCAATATCTTTGGCCCCAGGCAAACAGTTGGGCAAACATGTCTCCCGTAACAATCCAACAGGCTCGGCTCGTAAGACATCAGATCGATTACGCACGCGTGGTCTCGTCGTGCCTCCTTGACGGCGCTTGCAGTAGCGGAAGCTGTCGAAGATATTCGCCTCGCAATGATTTATCGGGTCTTGGTAGATAGATGGGCGCGTGAAGGCAGCCCTATCGTAGTGCCAAGCGGGGAGACCGTCGTATAACTTGAACCGTGCGAGAACGTCCCGGTGGGCAGTTGCTGTCAGCGGAGTGTGAGTTTGCGTCCAAATCTTTCTCGGAGTCAACATAGAAATTTTCTATCCCTTCTGTGTTTGCTTCTTTCAAATTATTTTTTAACAAAAACTGAACTCAGAAGAGCCACTGAAGCACTGTGGCACTCACGAGGCTTGGACATATCCACGGTCGCTACTGGCCAGAGATAATGAGTCCAGTTGCTTGGCCTCCGTCTGTTTTCAACCTCACAGTAATGTTGACGAGGTACTGCTGGTGTTCTTGAAATCAATCTCAGCACTGCTGATGAGAGAATGTATTATGTGAAGACCGACAACGTCTTCCAACCTATCAGACGTCACGATGCTAATCTGCAGCACGCAAGAGTTATGTCAAGCCTGTTGATGCGTGCCCGCGAGTTTGCTGTATCTGCTCAAGAGTGCAATGAGACCATTTTTATCGTGCAATTTCCGAAGACGGCTACGGGGATCTACAGGTGTTCGTCCAGCCATGCTAGAAGTATCAAAGCGTCGAGTAGGACATGCACGATTAATATATGGAAAACGACGTTGAGATCCCGGACAACCGGAAATCGGGTAGCGAGCTTCACGCGTAGTTGGAAGCTCAGTGCAATAGATCTTGCTCTCAGAGGCAAGATAAGTTGAACCAGATAACTTCTTCAGGTACACATCGTGGCACCAACGGACTGCAGTTGTGGTAGACTTGCTGGGCCGTATATGCGGCCATCTCGCATCTACTTCTTGGCTTGTGTTGGTTATGCATCACATTCGGCCGCCGAGCGGCCGAACTGTGTCCAATGTACATACAGGACCAGTATGTTGTCTTCGCTGCAAGCTCGCAAATATAATCTGATCACATTGCTAAAGATTTCCGGCCTTTTCTTCTTGGTGCCTACAAGACCCCCAACACGTCGTTGTATCACGCAACATACTGCGAGGACCGCCCTTCCGGTGTACAAGTATATCTTATAAGTGAAACTTTTGATCCAAGTCATGGAAACAACTAGTCCGCGGGAACTCCAGCATTCTGCCCAAGACCTCAATAGCCGAACCATCAAGATGGCGCGTCTCGCCCCTTATGCTGAAGAGCACAAGCCCAAAAATCTTATAGGCCTAGGGCACTTGTCACGTGACCACGTGTGGCATGGCCCCACATTAGGTCACCCATGCATATGGGAGGCCTGTCTGAGCCACAGTGTGTAGCCTAGATCTCTCTAGTTACACCACACTTGACAATTCATAGAGACCACCTGATTAATAGGCAGTTCTCTTTTCTTTTATGATAACCAGCATATAGCTGCTCCTCACATGGTAGCACGACTTTATTTCGTTTAATTTCGTTAATTATAAGTCCCAGAATCATTAGTATGTTTACTGGATCCCGACTCCAACCTTAACGACATCATACGAAACAATCAAAATATTAGCTTTACCCCACGCCAGCAGGTTTACTATACTAACCTACCTATTAGATAAGATCTGCCAGATCTTAAGTATTAAGCGTTATTATTACTCTGACACTCCCTATTACCTTAATATACCTTTTAATATACTTACTATTCTACTACGCGAGGAGTCTAACCTTATAAATATTATTAATTAAATCCTATCAGTTAATTAATTACTTTAATACTTTATAAAAAGAATATCCACTTAAAAGACCTAATTATAAAATACTTCCTCCTGAAGGAACCTATTAGAGCTAAACTATCACCCTCTCGAGAAATATAACCACTTACATCTCTAACACTACTATAAATAATATCCTCTTTAACCTCTATAAATACTAACCTTAATATCTCTATACTAATTATAGAATTTCTAATATTATAATAAGTAACTCCTACCTTTATAGTTTCTATAAATACTAATCTTAATATCTCTATACTAATTATAAAATTATCTAGATTTAGTAATTAGATATTATTATAAGTATATAATTCCTTAATTCTAATATCTTAAGTTTTCTAAATAGTAATTAGATTAAAATAAGTAAAAGTAAACTAACTAACACTATAGAAAGTTAATCTACTAATAACTATATTTAAAAAGAATTTCCTATAATAGAAATAAAATTAATTATTACTTACTTTACTACTGAGAGAGGAATTAACTATAAAGATAACTATATAAAAGACTATTATAAATTAGTCTAACTTAGAAAAGCTTCCAGCTCTTACTTTATCTGAGAATATCTCTTCTCTCTTATTATTACCTCTCTCCCCTCCTCTTAATAATATATTAACTTCTATCTTCTATCTACTAATTATTAACTAAATATCACTTAAAGAATATTCAGATAATTTATTATCCTCCCTATTTATTTCTCTATCTCTAGAGATATCTAAAAGATTTTATAAAATTAAACTAACCTATAAACTTTCTCCCTTCCTAATATAAATCTATCCTACCTGAAAACCCTTATTATATTTATTATATATTTAATTAGTATTTCTTATTAAGAAATATATCCTTCTTATAATAATTAAAAATTTCTAGAAGCTTTAATAGAAATTATATAATATAAATAATATACTCTAAGGAAGTAGTCTATTAGAAGTATATAATAATCTTTATATTCCACCTAAATCTATCTAACTTCATAATAATCCTTTAATAATATCCACTTAAAACTTAGTTTATATAGAATCTATCACTTATTAACAATTTCTCTAAGATACTACTATATTATATATTCTATATAACTTATAGAGTAATAGCTAGTATCTTAACCTGTATACTTAATCTAACTTAAAAGCAGTTAACTTCACCCTCTCTACTATAAGAAACTTTAAAGAGAAATAATAGGAAAACCTTTTTAACCTAGCAGCCTATAACTATTAATAAAGATACTCTACTATCTTAGCTAACTATCCTAAATAACTTTAAGTCTATATAAATTATATTATTAAGAGTCTAACTATAGGAAACTATAATACCCTATTCTATATAGTAATATAATACCTTAAGTCAGTATTAGATATATCTCTCTAACATTAAAAAAATAAGGAAAAAGATTATTAGAGATATAGTTAAAACTAGACTCTAGAGATAAACCAGCTAAAAGCTGTCTAGACTTAACAGAATCTACCTCTAGTCTAATTTCCTACTATTATCAGCTAAATTCCCACTAAATAGCCTCAAAGCTACCCATAATAGCAGATCCCTTTCTACCCTCTATTTTACTCTCAACCTTTCTATCTATTTATATAAACCACCCAGTAGAATAACCAGTTAATA
The DNA here is from genome assembly GCA_001693025.2 of Colletotrichum lindemuthianum. NCBI lineage: Eukaryota > Fungi > Ascomycota > Sordariomycetes > Glomerellales > Glomerellaceae > Colletotrichum > Colletotrichum lindemuthianum. Next base: position 8,353 of record MASP02000164.1, on the reverse strand, counting down.
TAAACTAATTGGGAAGATAGAAACTATTTCTATATACCTAAAGTAAGATAAGGATTCAGATTTAATTATAAATACTCTCACTATAAAGATATTACTCCTAAAAGAGATAATATATATACTAGATCTGGATAGCAACAGAATAGATACTTTAAGAAACTAAAACTGAAACTTTTCACTTATAATAATATTATATAGACTATCTTATCTTTTATCAGTAAGATTAAATACCTAGCTGAATAATATAGAGAAGATACAGTCACTTAAGCACTTAGTTACAGTATCTTAACTAAAGATAATAATAGTAATAAATAGTTTAACTCTCTCTCTACTACTTAATATAAGAGAATAACTATAGATCTTAACTTATAGAAGAAAGTTTTTTAAGAGTATTTCTAAAAGGATTATAACGTTATACTGATAGAAGTAGATAACTTAAAGCACTCCTTCACTAAAGAAAGTAATCTATCTCTATAAGGCTATCTAAATAAAAAGATCTACCTTTACTATAAAGCTGGAGATATTAATAAAGATACTATATATTACTATCTTATTATAGGTTTAAATTTAACTTTCACTACCCTAGTTACTATAACTCCCTCTAATAATACCCTCTAGAAGCTTAAATTCCAGATTACTACTAGAGAGTATACTACTTACACTCTATAGAAGTAATCTAAGGAAAAGATATTAGAGCTATAGAAGGAGCTTAAAACACTTCAACCCAGACAACATAGTCATTAAAATAAGAAGTATAACTATAACTTAACTGACAATAACTCCAGATAAGATAATAAGTATAATACTTATTCAGATTCCTACTGTAATTATTAATACCTATATTACTAAGATAACTATAATAATTATTAATCTAACTATTATAATTAATATAACGATCGCTATCCACAATTTAATAACTATTATAAGGATCATCACTCTTACTATAATAAATATCACCCTCACTATAATAACTATCACAATAAATATAAACCTTAATTTAATAATAATTAAGATTATCTATACTAGTCAAGCACTTAAGAGGATAAACTAACAGATAGATTAGAGAAACCTATTAATAACCAGAAGACTTCCTAAAATACTAGATATAATAATAAAGTCTCTTATAATAAAAATAAGAAAGATCCTTATAATAAGTATACCTAAACTCCTTATAATAAATATAACTAAAGCTACTATAATAATCACTCTAATTACTATACTTAACTATTAGTTAAGATCTACTATATATCTACTTAATCACTTTCTACTAATTATTTACTTTCTCACTCCTCTAATAGCTACTACCATTATTCTTATTCTTCCTCTACTAACTCTACTTACTCTAACTTAAACTCACATTCTTTAAACTCCACTAACGATTATTGAAAGTAAATTATAAATCGTTAAAGCTATTCTATATTCCCATTTTTACTATATTATCTACTGCTAGAAAAATAAAACTTAAATACAGAAAAAAACAAACTAGACAGACAGACTAACCTGAAAGTGAGAATATTATAATAGACATTTCAGTTAAGAATATAATATTTAATACTAATAAGTAATAGGAAGTTATAAACCTATTTTTATAATTAATTAACTTTTCTACTGAGACTATTCCCCCAAGCTTAACTTACTCTACCACTTCTTTACTAATTATAGAGAAGAATTCCCCAGAAAAAACTATATTATAAATAGAAGATAACTAGAAAGCTACAACCTCTAAATTAGTAAATAAAGAGGTTAAGACTAACATTACTATAAATAAGACTATAGATTATCTAGATATTAAATATATCCACACTATTCCCTCTTACGCTTATATTAAAAAATGTAATATCTATATTATAGAAAGTTAAACTTTTAAGTTTAATTCCTATTCCCAATTACATATTATTATCTATCCACTTGATAGACACTCCTATATAGCTTATCTAGATACTTACTTTATACTATTAATTATCCAGAAAAACTTCTTAGTAAAATATTTCCTAAATATCTATATCTAACCCTATAAATCTTTCTAATTAGGTAGTATAGAGATTAGTAGACTATTAATTATATCTATAGTAGAACTACCTATCTCTTTACAAGAACTTAACAGTTTTATCTTCTTAACTTCACACTAAATCTATATAGTTAACTAAGTCTCCTGTAACTTTATTCTGGGAGGATATTTCTTATATTCAAACTCCCTCAACCTACAATAAAGTAAGTAAGAATAAAATAACTAACTAAAGATAGAAGATAATTACAGTATTTTAGTTATATTAATAGCTTCAAAATATATATCCTAAAGATAGATAGCCTAGCTTTATGCAGATTAAGATATCATAATTCCCTCTAGATATAGTATTAACATCCAAATTAAATACAGAAGTTTATTAGTTATAATATATAGTTACCTAGTATACCTACTTACTTATTTAGACCCACACTAACTATCCTTAGGCAGCTTAATCTAAGTAATCATAACAGGCTAAGACTAATATCTACCTTTCTCTAATTTTAGCAATATCCCTATAATAATCTATAAAGGCTAATAACTTAGCATTCTTAAGTATATAGAAATTATTAAAATAAGAGAAGCTGTTGGTTTACAACTGGTAAACGTTCGTAATCGATCGATTTAACGTAACTGGGTCGCAACTNNCAATCCGTAGGATGATACCTCTCATCTAATTGGTGTAAAAAGTGGGGCACTCGGTGTGTCACCCACTGCCATGGCTTTTGCCACATCGGTGCCCAGTTAACCCGACAGAAGCTTTCCTTACTAATATATTATCTATTATAACTTTAGCTAACCTGTTAGGACTAGAAGGTCTGGAAGATAATCCTAACGACTTAAAACACCCTAATAGCTATCTATTCCATATACCCCAAGACGTCAATAAGGATCCACCAAATCTGGCAATAGATATATCTAAACACTGGGGCTCAGACTTCTATTAACAGGTCTATCAGCTACTTTATAACTATATATACCTGTTTCATACAGGAGTGGGTTAATTTAACGATAATATTCAGATACTTATTCCCTTCAAACCTAATACTAATCTCTCTAATTTAAACTAATAACTATATATACTATCCTGCTAAGATTAAGAAGTTATAGACACTATTCTGAATCTTTTAACAGAAAAAGGAATTATAGAAAAAATACTATTTAGCAAACTAAATTCTTTATCAGCCCCAGTCTTTATTGTATAGAGGAATAGTAAACTATACATTATTATTAATTTACAAAAAATTAACACTAAGTTAAGTATAGACGCATACCTATTACTAAGATAAAATAATATTCTTATATCATTATATAGTAGCACTATATTCTCTATTATAGATATCATAAAAGGATTCTTTAACTAAGAAATTAAACCTAGAGACCGCTAGAAGACATCTTTCATATTACCACATCAAGGACATAAATATTTCACTATCAGCACTATAGATCTAGCTACATCCTCAGCCTTCTTTTAATATTATATAGAAGTTTTGCTTAGATAATATCTATAGTAGTTTATTCTTATCTATATTAACAATATTATTATTTACTCTTAAATACCAGACAACTACCTCTAATATTTACGACTTTACCTCACACTACTAGAGAAATCAGGATATATACTCTCGCTATTTAAATATTATTTTACTTAATCTAGACTAGAAACACTTAGTTATTTCATTTTAAGACTCAGCCTAAATACTATATCCAAAAAGGTTAAAACTATTATAGTTCTTAATATACTTAAGAACCTCCAGAACCTAGAGAGTAAACTTAGATTAATAAGCTATTATAGGAATTATATCTATAGGTATTTTATTATTATAGAACTACTACTAAAAATAAAATCTTTAGGCTTTCAAGATTCGCTACTGAAAAACCCATAATATGACAGCTTCGCCGCCCGACAGACACTACCACTATTACTTAACATCACTATTAAAATATCCAACACTTAAAAAGTATAGTAAACTAGAGAAAATACTTAACACTCTAATATATAGGATAAAGTTAAGATAGTATAGGAAAAACTGAAATACAAGCTTACAGCAGCTACAAAACTTATATTCCCAGACTACACTAAACTTTTTATCCTTCACGTCAATATAAGTCGCAAAGATATCAATATAACTCTATATCAAAAGCAATCCAACAACAAGATATATCTAATTTTTTTCCTCTTAAGAACTCTATCTTCCATAGAAACTAATTATAATGTAATAGAATTAAAGATACTTAGCCTATACTGGTTATTAATAAAGCTGGAATACTATTTAGATAACAGTAAAGTATACATTCTAACAGATCACACAGCAATCTAAGATAGCTTTTAAGCAGTCAGAGGAGGTAAACTGAAAGGTTAATACAAACTAGTTAACTAAAAGTTATACCTAGCAAAATAGGCAGATTATATTACTATTTAATATTACCCTAGCCGGAAATATATCAATATTGATACCTTCTTATATTTACTAATCACTAAGCTTCTCCTATATATAAAGTTAACTAATAATAAGGAAGATAAGTAACTACAGATATCTAATATAGTCAGCCTTCAGCAGATAACTAAACTATTAATATCAGACGCAGTTAAAAGGATTTTCATAGTAACTAGATAGTAAGTCTAGCAACAACTTACTAGAGAGTTAGCTAAACAGCCTACTGAAAACACTACTAAATAACCTTCTAACAAAATTACTAAACAACACTCTGAAAAAGATATAGAGTAACCCTCTAAAGAGACTACTAAATAAGACTTTAAACTTACTGAAGATTAACATATAACTAATCCTCTAGCACCTTCAGTTACTATAAACCTATTTATATCTAATAGCTTATAAAAAAATATCTAGGAAGCTCTACTAGATAACCTGACTTTTCGACGTATTTATAAGGATATAACAATTAAATATTAATCTTAACTACAAAACTTTATCTTAACCTCTAATAAGCTACTCTATCTGAGAGAGGATAGTAATCTATATCTATATATACTATGAAAAGTTATTCTTAATATCTGTCGCACGGCTCACGATAACTAAATATATACTAGCTTCAGTAGAGTATATAAGTTCCTCAGACAGATCTGTTTCTTTTAGGGCATATATTAAGAATTAATAACCTATATCACTATATATCTAGAATGTTACAAAGCTAAACCCAATTACACTTAAACTTACAGTAATATATAATTAATTAAAATTCCCTAGGTCCTATTAACTACTTTCTATCTCGATTTTATAGTTAGCTTACTAATATTAAAAGAATAGTATAATATTATACTACTTATTATTAATAAGACTTTGAAGTTTATCTATACTATTCTGGGATATACTATATAGATAGCAGATAACTAAGTAACTATATATATCTAACAGATTTACCCCAACTGGAGCTTACTAGATATTTTTATATTAAATATTAACCTGAAGCTTATCTCTATATTATAGATATCTCTCTATTATACAGTATCTATAGAACTTAAAGTCTCTACTATATACTACTATCAAGCAAACAGTTAAGCTAAACAGTCTATCTAAATATTAGTTTATTCATTCTACACACTCATTAGCGCTCAACTAGACTATAGTCACTAGAAAGATATCTTACCTTACATACTTATATACCTAAATACCTCCACTTCAGTAACCATACGCTATATTCTATACAAAATCCTATTTAGTTAGAAATTAAAATCCTTCCTCTCGCTAATATATTAAGACCCCCTCAACTTTAGAGAACGTTAAAGTTAGATTAGACAGGAAATATAGGAAGCCTACTAAATATCCTTCATAAAGATAGTAAGTTACTATAATATTCACTACTATACTCCTCCTAAGCTTAATAAGGGAGACTTTATATATATTAAACTAGTAAAGAAAAGTAACTCAGGATACTATTTCAATAATTAAACTAAGTTCTCTTATACTTAAGAAGGTCCCTTTAAGATTAAGAAAATGATTAATTTCCTTAAATACTATATTAAGCTCCCACTATAGTTTAGATAGCACCCGGAAATATCTATCGAACATCTTAATTCCATCTAAACTAACCTCTATAACAGAATATCTAACCCTCCGGAACTAATTTAATAAGATACAGACAAGAAATTCATCATCAAATATATTATCACACACAATAAGCAATATAGCACTTTATAATACCTAGTTAAATAGCTAGACTACTTAGAACTAATATAGTAGGAAGTAATATCCCTTAAATAAAATATACCTTAGCTAGTATACTATTATTACACATTAAAACCATAACGCCAGTAGCGAAAATAAAGATATAGATAATAGCTCCTTAGGAGATAAGATATTATATACCTATATTAAGAAACTTTTAGTATCTTTTATATATAGTATATACTAACACCACTATTAAATATTAACCACAAGTATCTAAAAGTAGCTTTATCTATATCTTCCTTTAAACTTATCTAACTAATTATATAATTTATACTAATAGAAACCTATAAAATTTAATATACCTTCCTTAAGATAATATTTAATACTTTCTATTTCTTTTTATTTACCTCCTCCCTATTAAACTCTTCCCTTCTCTCTTTATACTCTCTCACGACTTTTAATAGTATCACTAGAACTTTTTCCCTTTTATCTAGTATATTATTGATTCTTATTTATTCTGCTAGCCTTACTTATTTCTATACTTACCTCTCAGACCTTATAATAGACTATACATCTAGAGATAGTCTTATTAACCTAGAAGTAGCTATAGCTTAATATAAAAATATTATTAAAACTAATAATATTAATATATATTTTATCTCCCACGCTTAGAGTATATCTTACTTACTTTCCCCCGCTGAGAATATATTATATTCTGAATTCTGAAATAATAAATCTTTATTCCCCATTCCTTCCATCACAGATACTACTTCCAATCCCTAGAGTATCCACACAACTATACGAGACGATAGTTAGGATAACACTATAATATCCACCATTTATAATAGTTAGGATAATACTGTAATATCTATTACTTATAATAGATAGGATAATACTGAAGATATTAAAGAGAATAACCTTAATAGAGAAGAAGATAATAATAGAATATAGAATTAAGCTCCTAATAAAGAGAAAATCATAAACCACTTTAATGCCAGGCTCTAACTCTGGGAGGGTAAGATACTTAGATCTTTCACTAAATAGAAAGTTAATTTCTATAATTCAGAGGATATTATTACACTTTCCTAACCACCCTAAGATAAACCTAAAGATTCTAAATCCAGTAAGTAAAATAAAATATCCTAAAAGCTATTTAAGTTAATAGATACTATAAATATTAACTACACTAGTATTATTAATAAAATAACAAAATTCCTTATTACTACTGAGATAAAGACTAATATAGAATCTATAACTATCAGATATATTATAAGCTCTCCTATAGCTATTAAGAGATATAGAATTAGAGCTATCACTAGTAGAATAAGATATAATAATAATAAAGTTTCTATTAATATTATTATTATTAGATTTCAGGCCTTTCCTAACTTTATATAAATTACCCACTCCTACTACTATAAGAAGAAGAATTACATTTTCACGAGAATAACAATCCCCTATATATACTTTATAAGCTACTTTAAGTTAATTAAGATTCCTAAGAATAATTTAGATAAGATAATATATCTTAGTTATACCTCAGGCAAATTCCTACTTATCCTAATAATATATCTGATAATTAAGAGTATAAACTTTTAGGAGTAATATTATAGAGTTACTAACCTCCCGGAAAATAAAAATCTTACTATCTATCTTAAGGAATAGGAAAGGGTAATCACTTCTACTAACATATTAATACTAATAATACCTTAAAACCAGATAGCTACCACTAGATAGTTCGCTAAACTGGAGAAAGACTATAACATTTCCCTTAATATATTAAAGGAAGCTATCTATAGCGTTAACTAATAGTTCAGAGATCCTAACAATTCTAAACAATTAGACTGAACTACCTTAAATATTAGTAACTCCAGACCCCCTCACTCTAAACTTTCCTTCCCTATCTTTAATAACCTGAAATCCTATATAATCACCTATTAAATAAGATTATATGAAAAGTTTAAGCTTAAGCTCACCTTATTATATAAGCTCAGCTAAAAAAAACTTTAAAATAATACTCCTCACAGACAGAATATCAATATAGTAAGATAATAAAGTAATATATAGCTGCAAACCAGACAGTACTATTTAGATATATATTACTATTATTAAGTATATTAAGAATAATAAATATATCCTTCTTCTTTAAGTTAGTGTTAGTTTACCCGTCAGGGGTAAATAACGCACGCCGCACGTGGTCTTCGTAGTGCGGGTGCAAACT